>JALPQD010000501.1:355238-528832 GCA_023101885.1 Typhlomys cinereus
CTGTGTGGTATGTTTGTGTCTTTTATTGTGTGTGTGTCGTGTTACTGTGTGTGTTCGAACCACGAGGAAACTCGCGAACCACCATGCGCTCCACCTCCTTCTGCCCCGGGATTCACAGGCTCCGCCCTCCTACAGGACCGAAGCACAGGGCCACCCGGCTTCCACCTGGCGTTCTTACGTGGGATCTGGGATCTGAACTCGGACCTTCGCCTGCAAGGCGGAGGTTAACCCCTGAGCACTTCTCCAAGCCCGCGAAAAGTTTCTTAGACAAAAGACCCTCTGTTCTCATACAGCCTAGTGAGCCAGTGTCCAATGGGGATGAGACTTTCCAGGTTGTGGCTTTGGCGTCACCCATACTCCTGTAAGTTTCCCCATAAAGCACTAATTTGTAAAATTGGACTTTGATGTAACTGTCACTTGGTCTGTCATTAAAACCCTATCTGGTATGAATTAGTGTTCATGTGGCATCTCCCAGGAAACGTTCATGTAACCATTGCCACTCCAGGGTAATCTACGCACACAGTGCATCCACATCTTCCATTCTACATTGTTTGCACTCCTCCTTTGGGTGGTAAGTAAATCAACCTCTTTCTAAAGTCCACCCTGCGTTTGGCTTCATCTCTTCCCTGCTTGCTGCCACTGTTTCCCCTCTCTGGGCCCTTGTACTTTGTCCGTGTCCTTTATGGTTCATGTGAGAAAGGAACCTGAACTGTCCCTGAAAGTACACAGTTGGATTATTCGGGTGCATTACCAAAATGATAGTAAGTGTTATCCTGCCCACTATTGTATGTTTGCAGGCTTATCCCAACTGGTGTGCATCCAAGTGCACGCTTCTTCACTGCAATGTTAAGTGTTATAGGGACGGATGGCAGGCCTACTAACGTCCATACTTCGCTTTCTGTTTATGCACAGTTTGTCTCTTATTGCTCTCTGCATAGAGCACTGTCATCATCTATTGACTGGTTAGTGTTTTATTTTTAGGTGAACCTTCATGGGCAAACTACTTGTGGGCATTTTGGTTCCTAGTATGCCCTACACTACCGCTTCCACTTTGATTAGGATTCTCCTCAAACACCCTGGCTAGAAGCATGTCTTCCTATCGTTCCATGGGCTTGTTCTTGGATCTTACCGAAGAATTGTAGTGTGTACTATGGTTTAAAAAAAATAAAACACTCTTTCCGGTGCTTTACTGGGCAGATCACTGCCTAAGAAGGGGATCAGCAGAGGGAAATTTACAACAGTCAAAACTGTATTCAGAGGTTTCAGGAAAAGATTGTGCTCAGGTTTCTAGAGTACTACTCGCTTTTACCTTTTCCTGCTTAACATAATCAATAATTCACCCAGAACTCCATAGAAGAAAAAGTCAACAGTTCTCTTCCAAGCAATTGATTTTACTGAGGCTCCAGGGTGTGTGTGTGGGGGGGGGGGGGTTGTTAAATTTATTGGCTATTGAGCCACAGAACCTCAAAGCCTCCTTAATCCTGCTCAGCAGTCAACTTCCTAGGCAAACAGAATAAACCATTCAGCTTTGGTCTCACTTCTCTTTGGACACTCAAATTCCCACATGGCTTCATCCTATACAACAGCAACGCCGATATTCTTTAAACCTTAGGGGTTACTCCACTGTCTTGACCTTCATATCCTGACGTCTCATTCTAGGAAGATGGAGGACCATCTTGTGTCTTTTGTGTCCCAATTTATATCTGTCTGCTGCCGTGTTTCAGCTGCACGAGGGCTTCCAACAATATGCCCATCCCAAAGCTGATAGTCAAAACCACAACATTTGGCGCGAACACGGGCTTGTATTCTTGCTCTACAATTTCTGTGTTCCAGTCATCCTACATCTAAGCTTTGCAGGAGGACTTCATCCAATACCAGGAACCGAGGGAATTAGCCTCTACCCACATCCACAGGCATTGGTAAGAGGAAAAAAAACCTCTACTGCCAAATCTATGGCTCTATAAAAAGTATCTTTTTATTTAGTGATTTCTCTTTTATATTTTAGGTCATTTTGTCCACTCATTACAAAACTTAATAGCTACCCTTCATCCCTCCCTCCACTCCTCCCTGGATCCCCTTGCTCCCTCCCACATTTTCCCCTTCCTTCCCCTCTCCCTCCCTTTCTCCAGTTGTCCCCTCCCCACCCATCCCTGCAGCACCATTAGTGTTGATGTCAGCCAAAATATCTCTATCCACCTGCCCAGGGACTTGGTCCCAACTACCATTGAGTGGCGTCTTTTGTCAACTAGATTCCTCTCTCACAGTTTGCTAATCTTTGCTTGTAACTATTCAGTTTTTCACACATGTTGTTCTTAAAGACTCAGTCTAGATTCTCAAGTTGACACCTGCTATCTAAGGAGCACAATTCCATTACCTTTTTTTACGTGCTGAATCATGTTTGGAGATCTTGTTCCTGTGGTATCACTTTCCAGTGCCCCGAGTAACATCCATGGGGCTGCCACAGTAGTACAACGTTGCGGAGAAAGAAACAAGGTCACTGTTAGATATGTTACCGTGCTTCCTCCTTAGGTTATTCAGTACTACCTTCTTTCACCCCCCTATCAGAAGTTAGTGACAGGTCCTGGAAGATTTTTATCCAGCCTGGAAGAATGGAGATAATTAGAATAGCCACCTCAAGGGGTCTCATCCATGTCCTAGGTGTCCCACATACTTCCAATTCAAATCTAGTCGTAGAAAGAGCAAGGGGAATGTGGGTTCATATGACTGTGGCTCAACTAAGGTCGGAGATAGCCTCCAACTACAAGTACTAGTATCCGTCAGTCTGAGAAGGGAAACAACTCTAGATTTCTTAACCGCACACTCCTTTCATCGTCGCTCAGCCCTCCTTACTATTCAGGATCCAATTCCTCTTCTAACCTTTGCTGTTGGCTGAAAGCTTTCCATGTACCAGCCAAGTGTTCTGCTTCTTCTTCTCCTCTGCTTCTCTAGACGCCATCTTTCCGAACAGGTTTTAGCTTTTTCGATTTGGACCCATCAGTGATCCTAGCTGGACTATATCCTGATTTTGCACTGTATAAAAAACCAAACATAACGAAGGTCTCCCCCATTAGTTTGATCCCTTTATTAAAAAAAACTCTAGTCCACAAAAATAGTACCTAACTCCCCCCTCATATCCACCATCGTCTGACCACCCCGTATCACACTATCATACCTTTCTTTTCTTTTCTAGAGTCATACGCATAGGCTGAATTGGACCAGAACACAATCTCAACAGCTCTATATCAGAAATGAAGGGTTTGTTACCCATTTCCCCCATTTAGTAAGTAAGTCCAACACTACGCCTCAGGTTTGACGGGTGTTACTTTTTGACATGGGCAAACAGGACATAGGAAATAAACTTTTAGTTTTCCTTTGTATTGGCTGCATGGGGGCTAAGATAGTTCGCTAGAATTACCTCAGCTGATCTCATTTGAAAGCTCAATCATAGGGTGGTTATTGGACAAGGGGCAAGAAGTGCTAGAGATTCATATAGTCACAAATATCTCTTTCTAAGCAAAGGATTATTTAGTGAACATGGACGTAATTGACCTTTGCTAGTGTACTTGTGCTAGAGTACTTTTTTTTATTTTCACACGTTGCTTATGCTTGCCATTTTACGAACAAAGAGAAGAATGCTTTATGAACCAGTTAGATTTGTTTGCATTCATTCCCAAATTAGTGGGGCGGGCTTATTCGCCAATTTGTGGGAAAATGAAATAATGCTTTACGCGAAAGGTATTTTTGCTTCTAGTGTATTTCATGTGCTATGATGTATCTTGCTGGGCAAGAGAGAAGCAAGACTTGCTTTAAAAAAGCTGAAAATTATTTTTTGTTTTACTGTATTGGGCAGTTTGTCCTCTGACAAATGAAAAATCATTTTATGACAATTTAAATATATGGAAAACTACTTATTTTAGTTTAAAAAAAAATATTTGTTATTATATTGAAGATAGAATAGAGAGGAGAGAAGAATGAGAGGCAAGAACGAGAGAGGTGCGGGAGAGAAAGAGACATTTGCCCATGGCACAGGAGGTTAGCTAGCTTGCCAACCTCTGAACATTAATATATATATTTGGTCTTTAATGTTAGTTCATGTGCTTACCACTTCCATTTTATGAACAAATAGAAAAATTATGGATGAATGAATCTTTATGGACTTATACTATCTAAAATTTATATTGCCCCTGTATATTTTAATGTGTGCTTATGTACATCCATGGACAATGGAAAATGTTGTATGGACATTGCTGTCTGAACCTATCTAGTGCGGTTTCCTGTATTTGACTGGGTGTATGCTGCCATCTGGGTGAACAACTAGAAGATAGTTTTAGTGGATGCAGCTATATGAAAATTATTGTTGCTCCTACTGTACTGATGTGACTTTTTTGCCATCTTGCAGACACATGAAGATACTTTCTGGGTTCAAACAGCAGAAAATCATTTTTAAAATATAGTATTTATTTTATTTATTTATTTCCACTCACACAAACTTCACTAGGTACACAGTACCCTCCCTTCCTCCACCCTCCCTGAACCCCCTCTAGTTCCCACCCCCTTTTTCCCTTTCCTTCCCCCCCTCCCTCTTTTCCACCGTGCCTCCTCCCCCCCATCCTGAAGATCCTTTAATGTATATGTCAAACTTTCCTCTGGGTCCTCCTCTCTGATGAGGTGTAATACTCAGTGGCCATTTTATTGAACCTCTTTCTTTGTGTTCCCCATAAGTATAAGAACACTATTGTGGCTGTTAATCCCTCGCTTCTAAGGTCCTACTGGCCTTTAGTCCATGCTAGACTTTGAGGGGTCAAACAATGTGTTGGTCAATTGCGCAGATATTGCAGGTCCAATTGTGTCTTGCTTTGACCCTAATTTGTTGGAGTATCTTGCATTCATTGCTCCTTCCCTCCTGTGCTCTTACACTCTTACCGCCCCTCTTCCACAAATTTCCCTGAGCTTCAGGATGGGGAGAGTTAGGCTGGCCTGGTTCCAGGTGGTTGATATAGAGTCTCTGACTGTTCTGATTGATTATGGTTTGTTTAATTTTTTTCAGTTTTTGCGTTCCGCAATGCCCTTGGCTCCATCCTGATGGGTTTAGATGTCACCCCCTGGCCAGAGATAAAAAGCTTTTAATAGCGTTCTTATACTAAGAGTTATACAAAGGTAGACTGGAATAAAAGATGTAGGAGACCGCGGTGAGGTGGGGGTGAGCAGTCTCCTATTTGCAAAACTGGTTACTTTCTTTTTACTTTTTTTTATTTATTCAATTGTGCATGTATCGTGTGACGCGTGTGTGTGCATAGAACCCGGGCAATCAGGAACACACCCTGGTCCGTCTCCACCTCCGCTCTTGTTTACTCTACCGGGAACTTCACAGGCTCCCCCTACCAGGACCAGAAACGCAGGCGCCCCTGCTTTCCACCTGGCGTCACACGTTGGGTCGGATCCGAACTCAGGATTCGCATGCAAGGCAGAGGCTTAACCCCTGAGCCACTTTCCCAGCACCGCAAAATGGTGTTACTTTCTCTATGCCAGGCTATCATGACTTCCCTTCTGGTGGATCACCCCCATCAGCTGTAAATGATCAGGAACGGTAAGTCTGTGAACTTCACCAGATGTCTCATTACGTACTTGCAGTCCTTGATGGTGGCCTATTTCTCCTGCTGTAACATGATCCCTCTCTCCTTGTTTCTGGTGGAGCCCTCTTTCCCCTCCTCCTGTTTTAATCTTTGCACATTATTGTGGTATTACAGAGATCTATCTTTGAGTGTTTTCTCTAAGTGGGTTTGGTACTGGGATCCACCTATTAGTGGCAGGACAACGGCGTTAATTTTCTGTGTCTTGGATACTTTACTCAATAAATTGTTTTCAAACCATCCACTTCCCAGCAAATTTCCATAATTCATCATTTTTGATGCAGGTAGTATTCCATTGTATTAATGTACCACATTTTCCTTAATCCACTCGTCAACTGTTGGACATTTGGTTGATTCATATGACTTTGCTATTGTAAACAGTGCTTATGAACGTGGTCATGCTTGGCTATTGAGTGTGATTTTTGCTGTTTGGGGTGGTTCATTCCCCGAAATGGAATAGCAGGGTCATGGTGGAATTTCAGTCTTTAACTTCTTAAGAATCACAGATGGCTCGCAGAGTGGTTGTATGAGCCGCTATTCCCACCAGCAATGTAGCAGGTTCCCCTCTCTCCAACATCTCTCCAGCATTTGGTGTGTTGCTGTGGGATTTTTGCCATCCTGACGGGGGAGGGGAGATGATATCTCAGGGAGGTTTGATTTGCATTTCCTGATGCTAAGGAGTGGAGCATTTTTAAAGTATATTTGTTAGACATTTTAATTTCGTCCCGGTAAAGTTTCTTTAAGTTCCAGGCCCATTTTTTGATTGGCCCATTGTTTCCTTGTGTTTAGTTTTCTAGTTCTTTTGTACTATGGATAATGAGCTCTATCAGTATATGGTAGTGAGATTTTCTCCCATTCTGTGGGTTGCCTTTGTGCAATCTTCTTTATCTGAACCGAAGCTCTTTACTCGCTTTAATTCACAAGATCCCATCTGTTGAGTGTTAGTTGTATTGACTGTGCTATTGGATATCCGTTTAGGAAACTGTTGGCCTAGCCCAATCAGCTCAAGGGAGTTCCCTACCCTTTCAACTAAGGTTTTTATAGTCTCTGACCTTATATTGAGGTCCTTAATCTCTAAAGCTTTAAGCTGCATTGTTAAGTTATTTAATTGTGATGTTTCCATTTTTTGATGTTGGCATTAAGAGCTATGAACTTACCTCTTAGGACAGCTTCATTGTGTCCCAGAGATTTTGGTAAGTGTGTATTTCATTTATCGTCATTCCCAGGAAATCTTGAATTTCCTTTGTAATTTCTTCTTCTCGAATCCATTATTCAGCATCATATTGTTAAGTTTCAGAGGAGGTGTAGTTTCTCTTGTTTAGTTGTGTTGGGAATGTCAAGCTTTAGGACCATGGTGGTCTGATAGGGTACAAGGCTAGAATTTCAACTTTCCTGTATATGTGGAGATTCGTTGTGTGGCCCAATATGTGATCTATTTTGGAGAAAGTTCCGTGTGCTGCTGAGAAAAATGTATATTCCTTTGGTGCATGGATGAAAAGTTTGATAGAGATCTGTAAGGTCCATTTCTTTAAGGGTTTGATTAAGTTCCAAAGTGTCTCTATTAAGCTTTTGACCTGTTGATCTATCCCATGTTTGAGAGGACGGTGTTAAAATCCCCAAGAATTATCATTTGGGGATTGATTTCTCGCTTTAGATGCTGTAGGGTTTGCTTAGTGAATGTGGAGGCCCGTATTGGGTGCATGTATGTTCAGTATTGTGAAGTCTTCCTGGTGAATTGTACCTGTGACTAAAATGTAGTATCCATCTGTTTCTCTTATGATTTTTTGGTTTGAAGTCCACTTTGTCCAATAGCATAATGGCTACCCCTGCCTGTTTCCTGGTTCCATTAAATTGCAGAATTTTTGACCAGCCTTTTGATTTTAGGACTGTGCCATATCTTTTGTGGTGAGATGACTTTCCTGAAGGCAGCAGATTGATGGGTTATGATTTTAATCCAAGTTTGTAATCTGTGTCTCTTGATTGGTGAGTTAATTCCATTGATATTTAATGTTATAATAGAGAAATTGTGTTAATTCCGGACACTTTTATGTTTAGTGACCTTTGTAAGTGTATTATTTGGCTTTTAGGTTTTGGTAGTATTATACTTCCCTTCTGTCCTTCTGGTTACGCTTGTTTTTTTTCTTCAAACTTGAGTATCATTTGTAGCATTTTTTTGAAGGCCTAGTTTGGTAGATATGTATCCCTTCAAGTTGTCTTTGTGCTGGAAAACTTTTCTTTCTCCCTGGATCATGATGGATAGTTTTGTCGGGTATATCAGTCTGGGTTGACATTTTTGCTCATTTAATACTTAAAGGATATCTCTCCAAGCTCTCTTGCTTTTACTGTTTCAATGAGAAGTCATTTTGTTATTTTAATAGGTTAACTTTTAAAAGTGACTTGTTTTTTCCCTTGAAGCTCTCAGCACCTTTTCTTTGTCTTGAATGTGGAGTGTTTTGGACTATTATTTGCCATGATGAGTTCTATTTTGGTTCATTACCTGTTTGGGTTGTGGAATGACTCTTGCATTTGGATGGGCCTCTCATTCTTTAGATGAGGGAAGTTTTCCTTGATGATAATTTGAAAAATTTCCTCAGGTGTGGTATTTTGGAATTCTTGCTCTGGTATTCCATGAATGCGCATTTAGGCTTCTTCAGGGTGTCCCATAACTCTTGAATGTTCCTCTCAAGTATCTTTTTTGGCTTAAACAACCTCTTCCATTGAGCTGGTTAATACTCCCACTTTATCTTCAAGATCTGAAATTCTATTTTCTGCTTCGTTAGTTCTGCTGATAAGACTCACTGTTGAGTTCTGGGTTGAGGATAACTTGTCTTTTAGTTCAATTTTAAACTCTGCCTGAGACTGTTTTAACTGCTCTATGCCTATTTTTGTTTCTTGAACTGTTTTTCTCAACTCCTCCAAGTACCTGTTGTGTTCCTGTTCGAAGTGGTTGATTCGGTTGTTTAACTCTTCTCGGATTTCCTCTTTCATAGTATTAATCATGGTAATGATCATACTCTGAAAGTCATTATCCTGGGCCTGGCTTTCTTGGCTATTTTCTGTGAATTTGTTTTGGTTGAAATCTATCATTATGGGATTAATTCTTCAGTGGGAGATTTGTCTTCTTAGGTTTTGTTTCTTATGGATCTGCGTTTTGACTTGGGCATTGTTGTTTGTCTCTAAGACTTTCAGATTCTGTGTGTTTTTGAATGAACTGATCTAGTTGATGTTAATATTATCTGGCAGTTATTGCTAGTGGTTGCTTGGAGGTGGATACGTTTGTCTGTTGTTATTATTCCTGGATGGGGTATTAGACTGTTAGTACATCAATTAAGACAGGTTTAGTAGATGAGAAGGTGAATATTAGTGTGGTAGTGCACTTTTACAATTTAGTGCCTTGATGATATGTGAGGGTGAGTGGTATAGTCCCTGAAGTTTTATATGGTTTGTAGATGGCTATATGGAAAGTTAATCTGCAGTGATTCATAATTGAAGGAAAAGGATGGTAAAAGAGGTTTACTTATCTTTGGGCTGGATGTGGAAAATCTTTCCCATGTGATAGGATGATTTTAGAGGACTTCAGATGTATGGCCTTTGTCCCCTAGAGCTTTGCTTGGGTTTTCTTTGGATTCTGTTGGTTTCTGAGGAGCAGTGTGTCCTTTCTGAGATGCAGGGTGACCCGAAGCATCCGGGGCAGCTGGACGGGTGGACCAGCAAAGGGGCTGGTGGCACGCTGACTGCACATCTCACCTGGGACTGGGAAATGGCCTAGAATTCCAGCCAACCCCAGGCAGGCTAGATGCTGCTCAGGCTGGCCTGCTGGAGAGCTGGGACCAGATGGTGGGGGGGTTACCTGAGATTGCAGGTGACTGGGAGCATCTGGGGTGGGTGGGCAGATGACCAGTGAGCAGAAAAAAATTTTGCTTCTGCTATATTTTGTAGGTTTATGCCCCCATCCTAGATACAAGTAGAAGATAGTTATATCAACTTAGAATGACTGGAATCATTTTTTGCTTTTGTTGTATTGTTCATTATATGCCTGTGGGCATATGGGAAAATGCTTTACGATTGTAGGGTAAGCGATAAAATCCGCATATATTCTTTGTGTATTGATAGTTCTATTACCTATCACTTTTATTATTAAAAATTAGTTGATGCTTCTTGCATAAAATTTAAGTAGAAATTCTAGGAAAAAGAAAAAATAGATAGGCATGGCAACAATGCAAACACTTGGGTGACGGAGACAGCAAAATCTTGAGTTTTAGCCTAGTCTGGGAAACACATGAAGACCTTGTCTCAAGAAAAGGAAAAAAGGAGACAATGAAAGAAAAGAAAAGACAGAGAGAGAGAGAGAGAGAGAGAGAGAGAGAGAGAGAGAGAGAGAGAGAGAGAGAGAGAACATAATTTCACTGATCTTTAGTTCAAGATATTGAGTTCCTTGTTTGGGAGATGTAAAAATTAGAGTGGAGAATTTTTTTCAGTAGACAGTTTTTCTTTCTTCTATTTGTATAGATAACTACTAGTTTGATCCTTTTCAAATAACCTTGCTTTAACAATAACCTCCTCTTCCTCCTCTTCTTTCTGTGTGGTAAAAATGTTCATGTATATTAATCCACGTAAGATTGCATAAATATTGGTATCATGTAAATTCAAAAGAGATTCTTGCTCAATGGTATGCACATTTACAATTTTTATATTGTTCCTACAATGCATATAGTTACATTCCAATACCCTACCCTCAACAACACCAGAGATCATGAACCTTTTTCTTCTAAGTTTTGCTCATTTGTCAGAAAATTGCATTCTGTTATTGCTTGCATCTGCATTTCTTTTACTGAGTTACAGTGTTAATTTATGTCTCCTCAGACCCTATTGGACATTTTTCATTTTTTCAATAGATTTTTTTGGAGGGGGTAGTGTTAGGTTCTCCATCTTCTTTTCATTTTTTAAACTTTAATTTTGAGCTCTGCATGAATCATGTAAGTTGAGTCTTTGTCATGTTTCTCAGTTGTCATTTTGTAAATTCTTCCTTTTAAAATATTTTATTTACTTGAGAGAGAGAGAGAGAGGGGCACATGGGTGCCCTGGTGCACAAATAGAGGTCAAAAGACAGTTTCCTCCTCCTCTTATGTGGGTTTCTGAGGAATAAACTCAGGTTGTCAGGTTTGTGAGCAAGCACCTACTCTCTGAGCTACCTTACCAGCCCTACAACTTCGTCTTACAGTCTTTTTGTTGGTTGTTTTGCCATACAGATACTTTAAATTATTATATAGTAAAATATGTAAATTTCTCTTTCCTTTCTGGGCACGAGTCACTTAAATTTTGAAAATAAACTGATGAAAATTAAAGGAACATAGAGAGCATAACAAAGGTGTGAAGTTGTGTGGCAGGTGCCAAATAGTTCGACCAAATTCCAAATTTGCTCGAAAGAGCTTCCAAATTGAGAAGGCCTGTCATACAAATGGAGAACAATGCCCCAAATAGTTTAACAGAGCAGAAATTGCTCAGAAGAAATTCTCCAAAGAGTCACCACGTAGTCATCAATTAAATGGTACAAAAGCACTTAAACAGACAAAAATAAAAGGAATGCAAAGCCTGAGACATTTGGATTGAGTAAAAACTTACTAAGGGTCAGGCTTTTTCAGCAGTCCAAAACAAATATATTTTCTTATTCCTCTGCTTTACCAAACAGAGGTAAAGATAACAAAGAAAGATAAGAAAAAGTGGAGGATTGCCTGGGCCCCACCCTGACCCAGCCCCTTGCCTCTACTGCCCTTGCACCACCTCCGCGACCCCTGCCCGCCTGCCCCGTCCCAGGTCCCAGGTGGAGTGAGCCCGCCCAGCCCCCCAGCCGGTTGGCCCGTCTCCCAGTGGCACTCAGACAGCCTCCAGCGTTGCCTGGGCCCGCCCCGGACCCCAGCCCCTTGCTCCTACCATCAGCACCTCCGCCAGACAGGACTTGCTCACATTCCTCCATCCCTGGAGCTTGGGTGGGCCCTAAGCCAAGTCCCAGGTCCTAGGTGAAGAATCTGCCATCAACATCAGACCCTCTGGCTCTCCGGCCCACCGGGGACCTACGCACGGAGTCCAGGGAAGACACACTGATACTCAGAATTCAACAGAGTCCAAAGGAAACTCAAGCAAAGCTCTGGGGGACAAAGGTCATACATCTGGAGTCCTCTACAGTTATCCTATCATGTGGGAGGGATTCTTCACATCTAGCCCAAAGATAAGTAAGCTTCCTTTTTTTCACCTTACTGATCCTTTCTAGTACCAATTACTGTAGATCAACTTTTCCATACAGCCACCCCAAAAACATATACAACTCCAGGGAGTACACCACTCACCCTCACATACCACCAAGATACTGAATCGCAAGGGTGCACTACCATACTAATATTCACCCCTTGTCTACTTAACTTGACTTAACTGATGTACTAACAGCGTAATAGCCTCATCTAGGAAATTACAATAACAATAGACAAACATACCCAATCCAAGGCAGGCACTAGTAATACCTGGAAAAGGTAATAATACCAACTAAATCAGTTCAGTGAAAAACACACAGAAACTGAAAGGTCCTAAGAAACAAAACAACAATGCCCAGGTCAAAGTGCAGACCCATGAGAAACAAAACCGAAGAAGACCAATCTCCCACCGAAAGAATTAACCCCATAATGATGGATTCAAACCAAAACAAATTCACAGAAAATAGCCAAGAAAGCCAGAACCAGCATAACGACTTTCAGAGTATGATCATTACCATGATTAATACTATGAAAGAGGAAATCTGAGAAGAGTTAAACAACCAAATCAACCACTTCGAACAGGAACACAACAGGCACTTGGAGGAGTTGAGAAAAACAGTTCAAGAAACAAAAATAGGCATAGAGCAGTTAAAACAGTCTCAGGCAGAGTTTAAAGTTGAACTAAAAGACAAGTTATCTTCAACCCAAAACTCAACAGAGAGTCTTATCAGCAGAACAAATGAAGCAGAAAATAGAATTTCAGATCTTGAAGACAAAGTGGGAGAATTAACCAGCTCAATGGAAGAGATTGTTAAAGCCAAAAAGATACATGAGAGGAACATTCAAGAGATATGGGACACCCTGGAGAAGACTGACATGCGCATTCATGGAATACCAGAACAAGAATCCCAAAATACCACACCTGAGGAAATATTTATTTCATAAATGAAAACATTCCACATCTAAACAATGAGAGGCCCATCCAAATACAAGAGGCATCTCGCACTCCAAAAAGATATGACTAAAATAGAAAATCGCCACGGCAAACAATAGTTAAAACACTCCACATTCAAGACAAAGAAAAGGTGCTGAGAGATTCAAGAGAAAAAAAGCAAGTCACTTTTAAAGGTAAACCTGTTAGAAGAACAAATGACTACTCAACGGAAACAGTAAAAGCAAGAAGAGCTTGGAGAGATGTACTTCAACTATTAAATGAACAAAAATGCCAACCCAGACTGATATACCTGGCAAAACTATCTGTCATAATTGAGGGAAGAAAGAAAAGTTTTCCAGCACAAAGACAACTTGAAGGGATACATGTCTACCAAACCAGGCCTTCAAAAAATGCTAGAAATGATACTCAAGCTTGAAAAAAAGAACAAGCATGTCCAGGAGGACAGAAGGAAAGTATAATACCACCAAAACATGAATATCAAACAATACGCTTACAAAATCCACTAAACATAAAAAATGTCCAGAATTAAAAATGATTTCTCCATTATAACATTAAATGTCAATGGTATTAACTCACCGATCAAGAGACACAGATTACAAACTTGGATTAAAAAACACAATCCAACAATCTGCTGCCTTCAGGAAACTCATCTCACCACAAAAGATAGGCACATCCTAAAAATGAAAGGCTGGTCCAAAATCTTACAAGCTAATGGAAACAGGAAACAGGCAGGGGTAGCCATTATGCTTTTGGACAAAGTGGCCTTCAAACCAAAGAAAATCATAAGAGACACAGATGGATACTACATTTTAGTCATAGATACAATTCACCAGGAAGACTTCACAATACTGAACATATATGCACCCAATACGGGCCCCTCCACATTCATTAAGAAAACCCTACAGCGTCTAAAGCAAGAAATCAATCCCCAAATGATAATTCTTGGGGACTTCAACACCGCCCTCTCAACATGGGATAGATCAACAGGTCAAAAGCTTAACAGAGACACTTTGGAACTTAACCAAACCCTTAAAGAAATGGACCTTACAGATCTCTATCGAACTTTTCATCCACGCACCAAAGAATACACATTTTTCTCAGCAGCACACGGAACGTTCTCCAAAATAGATAACATACTGGGCCACAAAATGAATTTCCACATATACAGGAAAGTTGAAATTCTAACCTGTGCCCTATCAGACCACAACGGCCTAAAGCTGGACATCCACAACACAAAAAACAAAAGAAAATACACCAACTCCTGGAAACTTAACAATATGATGCTGAATGAGAATTGGATTCAGGAAGAAATTAAAAAAGAAATTCAAGATTTCCTGAAAGCAAACGATAATGAAAATACAATTTACCAAAATCTCTGGGACACAATGAAAGCTGTCCTAAAAGGTAAGTTCATAGCTCTTAATGCCTATATCAAAAAATGGAAACATCAGAAATAAATAACTTAACAATACAGCTTAAAGCTTTAGAGAAACTAGAGCAATCTGATCCCAAAGTAGAAGAAGAGAGGAGATTAGCAAAATAAGGGGAGAAATATCTGAAATCGAGATTAGGAAAACAATAGAGAAAATCAACCAGTTAAAAAGCTGGTTCTTTGAAAAAATCAATAAGATAGATACACTCCTAGCTAAATTAACCAAAAGAAAGAGAGAGAAAACCCAAATTAACAAAATTAGAAGTGAACATGGAGTTATCACTACTGATGCCCAAGAAATCCAGAGAATTATAACATCATATTTCAAAAACTTATACTCTGTGAAGTTTGACAACACAAAAGAGATGGATGAATTTCTAAGTAAACACATCTTACCTAAATTGGATCAGGAAGTTGTGAATTATTTAAATAGTCCTATAACATATGAGGAAATTGAAGAAGTAATCGCGAATCTTCCCACCAAAAAATGTCCTGGACCAGATGGATTCAGCACAGAGTTCTACCAGACATTTAAGGAGTTAATACACCAATACTCCTTAAACTGTTCCATCAAATATCAGAGGAAGGAACACTACCAAATTCCTTCTATGAAGCTAATATCGTCTTAATCCCAAAACCTAATAAAGATTCATTTAAAAAAGGAAACTATAGGCAAATCTCTCTGATGAACACAGATGCAAAGATTCTCAACAAAGTCTTACCAAATCTGATTAAAAAAACATATCAAAAAGATCATTCACGGGGACCAAGTAAGATTCATCCCCGGCACACAAGGTTGGTTCAACATACGCAAATCAATAAATGTAATTCATCACATAAACCAGTCCAAAGTCCAAGAGCACATGATACTCTCGATAGATGCAGAAAAAGCTTTTGACAAGATCCAACAGCCTTTTATGATCAAAATGCTAGAGACAGTAGGAATGGAAGGAATCTTTATCAATATAATAAAAGCTGTATACAACAAGGCCACAGCAAGGATTATGCTCAATGGGGAACAATTGGAAGCATTCCCACTTCAATCAGGAACTAGACAAGGTTGTCCATTCTCACCACTTCTATTCAATATTGTACTTGAAGTCTTAGCTGAAGCCATAAGACAAGAAAGGGACATAAGAGGGATGCAAATTTGCAAGGAAGAAGTCAAGCTATCCCTATTTGCAGATGACATGATCTTATACCTGAGTGATCCCAAAAATTCAACCAGGAAGCTCCTGGAACTAATTGAGAAGTTCAGCAGGGTGGCAGGATACAAAATAAATGTGCGAAAATGAGAGGCCTTCCTATATGCCCAGAATGAAAGAAGTGAAAAAGCCTTGAGAGAAACAATCCCATTTACTATAGCCCCTAAAAAAATGAAATACCTTGGTATAAACCTAACCAAGGAGGTAAAAGACCTTTACAAAGAAAACTTTAAAACCC
The DNA here is from genome assembly GCA_023101885.1 of Typhlomys cinereus. Taxonomy (NCBI): domain Eukaryota; kingdom Metazoa; phylum Chordata; class Mammalia; order Rodentia; family Platacanthomyidae; genus Typhlomys; species Typhlomys cinereus. The sequence goes on from JALPQD010000501.1 coordinate 370,944, forward strand.
TAAAGAAAGAAATTACAGAAGACACCATGAGGTGGAAAGACCTCCCATGTTCCAGGATTGGCAGAATCAACATCGTAAAAATGACCATCCTACCAAAGGCAATATACAAATTCAATGATATACCAATTAAAATTCCAAAGCAATTCTTTAAAGAAGTTGACCAAACAATCTCAAAATTCATATGGAGGCACAAAAGACCCAGGATAGCAAAGACAATCCTGAGTAACAAAAACACTGCTGGAGGTATCACCATACCAAACCTTAGTCTATACTACAAATCCATAGTTATAAAAACAGCCTGGTACTGGCTCCAAAATAGACCCATAGATAAATGGATAAGGGTTGAAGACCCAAATATAAGCCCACAAAATTACAGCCATTTGGTCTGTGACAAAGGGGCCCAAAAAATCCAATGGAAAAAGAACAGTATCTTCAACAAATGGTGCTGGCAAAACTGGATCTCCACATGCAGAAGATTAAAACTGGACCCGTACTTGTCACCATGTACAAGACTTAATTCCAAATGAATCAAGGACCTTGATATAAGGCCAGAGACTATAAAAATCATAGTTGAAAGGATAGGGAACTCCCTCGAGCTGATTGGGCTAAGCCAACATTTCCTAAACAGACATCCAATGGCACAGTCACTGCTACCAACTCTCAACATTTGGGACCTTGTGAAATTAAAGAGCTTCTGTTCAGATAAAGAGATTGTCACACGAGCTCAAAGGCAACCCACAGAATGGGAGAAAATCTTCACTAACCACATATCTGATAGAGCTCTACTGTCCAGAGTGCACAAAGAACTTAGAAAACTAAACACCAAGGAAACTAATGGCCCAATTAAAAAATGGGTCCTGGAACTTAAAAGAAACTTACCAGGGATGAAATTAAAATGTCTAACAAATATCTTTAAAAATGCTCCACTTCCTTAGCCATCAGGGAAATGCAAATCAAAACTTCCCTGAGATATCATCTCACCCCGGTCAGGATGGCAAAAATCCACAATACAAACAACACCAAATGCTGGAGAGGATGTGGAGAGAGGGGACCTCTCCTACATTGCTGGTGGGAATGCAGGCTCATACAACCACTCTGGTGAGCCATCTGGAGATTCTTAAAGAAATTAAAGATTGAAATGCCATATGACCCTGCTATTCCATTTCTGGGAATAACCCCCCATACAGCAAAAAATCACCTCGATAGCACAAGCACGACCATGTTCATAGCAGCACTGTTTACAATAGCAAAGTCATTGAATCAACCCAAATGTCCAACAGTTGACGAGTGGATAAGGAAACTGTGGTACATCTATACAATGGAGTACTACTCAGCCATCAAAAATGAGGAATTACTGGAATTTGCCGGGAAATGGATGTCATTAGAAACAATTATATTAAGTGAAGTATCCCAGACCAGAAAATTAAGCATGGTATGTACTCCCTAATAGGTGGCTCCTAGTACCAAACCCACCCAGCCCACCTAGAGACACTCAAAGATAAATCTCTGTAATACCTATAGTAATTGCAAGGATTATGAACAGGAGGGATGGGGTAGGAGGGCCACACCAGAAACAAGGAGAGAGGGCACCATGTTACAGCAGAGAAAATAGGCCTCCTTCAAGGACTGCAAGTAAGTAATGAGACATCTGGTTAAGTTCACGGACTTTCCTTCCTGATCATTTACAACTGAGGGGGTATGATCGTACCAGAAGGGGAGGGCATATAGTCTGGCAGATAAAAAGTAACCATTTTGCAAATGGGTGATTGACCCCCCCCACTGTGATTTCTTACTTTTATTACATCTATCTTTGAATGGGCTCTTATAACAAGACTCTAGTTTAACAGCTTTTTGTCTCTGGCCAGGGGGTGACATACAATACTCATCAGGATGGAGTGAAGGGCATTGCAGGAGCAGCAAAACTGCAAAAGAAAATCAACAAACCATAATCCAGAACTTCAGAGACTCTATATCAACCACCTAGTACTAGGACAGCCTAATCTCTCCCCATCTTGAAGCTCAGGGAAATTTGCGGAAGAGGGGGCGGTAAGATTGTAAGAGCACAAGCATGGGAGGAGTAATGATATGCAAGATACTCCACACAAGTTAGGGTCGAAGCAATCACAATTGGACTTTGCATGCCTTGCACAATGCCCAACACACTATTGACCCCACAAAGTCTAGCATTTGCTAAAGGCACCAAGATCCTTGGAGGCAAGGGATTGACAGCCACAGTAGTGTTCCTATGCTTAAGGGGAACACAGGATAGGATTCAGGGGAATGCCACTGGGTCTTTGTACGTCATCGGAGAGGAGAGCCCAGAGGAGATACTGGCAGGCACATTAAAGGATTCTCCAGGGATTGGGGGGGAGGCACTGGGGATGGGGAGGAAGAGGGGAGGGGAGGGGGAGCAGGGGGGTCGGGGGGAGGAGGAGGGAGGGAGGGAACCAGTGTACCTTCTAAGTTAAATGAGCGTAAATAATAATAAAAAATGTTTAAAAAAAAAGAGAAAGTGGAGGAAAGTGATTCCAGCAGATGTTGGGGTCTGTTCATTCATTCTTCCCATCTTAGGTCAATGTTCTGTAAGTGACTGACACACTAAATGCATCTTTTCTCTTGGCCTTGATTGACCACCATTTTGACCAAATTTATTTGAGTCAGAACATGAGCCTCTAATGAGGCTAGGCAATCCATCCTGAATACCTTCAAAGAAACAAATAATAATGAAAGAACTGAAAAAGAAGATTTATTCATTTTAACCCCATTGGGAAAAGGAACAAAGAGGTCCAGTGGATCTCTCACTCTAGTTCATCTTTAGAATCCTCACAGGAAGTTTAGGTTTAAGTAGAAGAATTCATAACAAAGCAATCCTGGTCCAGGTATAGTCCTGCCTATCATTGGTATATAATCATTGTTTCAGCTCTAGTCTCTCCTGCAAAGTGGTCTGACAGGTTGTCAGAATTGTGTGACATCTCGTGGAGACAAGTTTCTCTCTGATTGTCACCAGGATTCAACCTTTTCTTTCTCCCAGCATGAATTCCCAGCAAGTTCCAGTTTCTTGAGGTCCATTGTTTCAATATTCTGATGGTCAAAGGAGAGGAACAAGTGTCCATTTAGAATCTTTTCATTCTTGCCCAAAAGGTTATGCGTTTAATTGTCTTTGCTTAAGGAGAAGGGTTATGATCCAATTAAGAACATGTGACCACAAGCCTGCAGACATTATTACCAATAATGAACTTAGTGAGGAAGAAGACAACTTGGTAAACAATTCTCTTATATTTTGTGTCTTAGAATGCTTAGACATAAATCCATCTAACATATAAAAGAGTCAGCCACAATCAGCATCATTGCACAGAAGAACTACATGGAGGTCTTTGATATATTATTAGTTCAACTTTTACTTTTGAGACAGAATTTATGCTTCCCTCAGTAGAATAAAGTTCTATAATAATTACAAGAATTAAAACTTTAGACCTCCGTCAAATTTACAGAACAGCACTGATGACCATAAAGTCATTTTGATGTACAAGGCACATCTCATATATACATTAACAAAAGACATAGTCAAGAAAAATAGACCAGTTCTTCGAATAGCAAGACTGCCCAAATGGAAGGCTTTTCATCTCAAGGATGCTGATTAAATGGAAATGTCAAGGGTATTCTATTAGCCATTTAGCAATTTGTATAAGAGAGTGCACTCATCAATCATTTTGTATGTATTATACTTAATTATTAAAATGGTAAAATTAAGTTAGCCCATATCAACCTTAACAAATGTAGGTATATTCCATATGGACCAAATCCAAGAATTGATGCATAGGTATTTTTTTCCATACAGGTCAATTCTAAAATTATTCTCTTAAGTATAAATTTCAAGTTTGTTTAACAAAAAAACTAGATTATAGTCTCTGTAGCAAATTAAAATTATGAAAACTGCTTGGCTAAGAAAACTGCTTGGCTAAGAGACAGGAAGGGGGCATTCTAAAACATGAAGAATGAAGGGGAGGTGTTATCAATAATGATCTAAGAGGCAGACTGAGCAAACTATGTGGGGGAAGGTGATGAACTAAATGATGAACTAAAAGACAGGTTGAGTGAATCAAGTGTGAGTTATTTGTGGGGCATTACAAATCCTGAGGTATTTGTTAACAAGGAATTCCTGTTAAGTGTTTGTAAGTATATTGTGGTCATGGGAGGAAATGTCCATTTTTTCAACCATATTGGAGTACATGAGAATGAAAATATCTAGAATGTGATGCCTAGAGTTTGCTCTTGAATATTTCAGACAAAAAATGGATTAAAAGCCCAGAGACTCCCACCATGGTTTCTACGGCAGCTCTCTTCCTACCCTCTCTGATTGAAGCAATCTCTTCTATCCTAATACTTTCCTATCATAACCACTATGGTTCCCTTGGTCATCAGCCCCTCAATTCTAATAAAGCTCATATTTTAGTCTCAAAAATAAATAGATAAATAAGCAGAAATTGCAGAGAGAGAGAAAGGAACTATAGAATTTTTCACAATGTTGAGTCTTGTAACATACAATCTGTCAAACTGAAAATATTTTGGAATACTTCATGCAAATATTATTATTATGGCAAAGGAAATAAGGACTGCTTTTGTTTTTAGTGGAAGATTCAGAAGGGATATGAGGGGTTTAATATACTCTCAACACTCATTTCTGTATAGACTAGGTTTATTGGTTATTTGTCTTCACTAAGAGTAATTAAAACCAAGATGCCATAAGATTAACCAGCAAGCTGACAAGATTTTTTTAATGAAAGTCTATAATTCAACCAATGAATTAACGAACCAAACAAGACAGAAAGGCTAACTGAAACAGCTACTCTGCCATTTTCTGTGGCAGGCTACCTTCAGTATGGTTTTGAGTCCTTGGAAAATGTAGGTAGGTATCTCAAGAATATTTCCTATAAATCCTAGACATTTGAGATTTGCCAGACATTTTCAAATGTTGGATACACTCTTTTGTCCGTGGAAAAAGTGTAATAAATGAAAATTATGCCACTTATCACAAATAGGATGGCAGATATGCTAGCCACCATCATGGCACTTCCAATTGTCTGAGTATTAGGGTAGAGGGGCATATTAAAAGATTCTGGGAAGTTAATTCCCTCCCTGCTTAAGACAGAGAAGTAGTTGCACAGTACAGCAAGGAAGATGAAGCTGCTGGAAATGATGTTCAGAATCCCTGAGATGGTGAATGAAATGTAGGTGGTACTTCTGCGGAATTGCCCCATGTACAGGTTCTTAAGAGCAAAAATGACTAAAACTTTTTCAATTAGTCCAAGGATGCTGGAGGCCAGCAGCAGGTGTTGAGAAACCAGAATATCCAAAGGGACAAAGGCATCATGGTAGGTGTAGCGGTGACACACTCTGATGTTGCTGGAGTTGTCTTTGTGGTGGTAAAAGCAGGCTCTCCATACTCCCACAAAGGCTATGCTAGGGTAGGAGATCAAGGGCTCATGTAAATACCAAACTCGCCACTGCTCCAAGCCCATGGAGATACAGCAGAAGATCCATGCCACGGCACCCAAAGCAAAGCCTATAATTTGGCGATTGGCAGTACTGTAGTTTAGGCTCATGATGGTAACAAACACGGCAACTGCAAATAAATAGAGGACAGCATAAGAGCGGGCCCCTTGCACTGTGGACAGTGTTCCCTGGGGGAGCAGTATCAGGAAGAAAGGGTTATGTGTGAAATAGTGGATCTTTGTGCTGGAGATCTGCTGCTGGCCAGTGAGGTCTGATCAAACTCAGAGGAAGGCTCTTGGGCCAATACTACTGCAAGTTTGACAAAGTACATGCCTATTGGTTCCACTGCTGATTGTTATTGGACATAAATATTTTGCCATTTGTCTTATTGGAGGAGTTCAAGATCAGTATAGTCCATGTAGCAAGTTCCAAGCCAGTCAGGGCTACATGGTTGGACCATGTCTCAAAAATCCAATATAATAATATCAAAAAATGATGATTAAACCACCCAATGATAGAAATTTTGTTATCACAGAGAATTAATTGATGCAGTGCATATATCAGCTTAATATGCAGAATGTAGTATTACCTTGAAGTCAGCCATTCCCTAGAATACTATGTGTCAAAACTGAAGATAATTTAGGAACCTAGGAAAATGCAGAGAAAACACTGCTGTATGGTCTTTACTGATCGATTAATTGATCAATTTTAGCCTATTATACAATATGTTGGGAAGATACATCCAACCACTGGGATTACCATTGTTTGTTTCCTTCTTTTAGACTAAGATGTATCACTTTTTAAATATTTTGTATAGTTAAACCTTTATTTTAAACTCACCATGTAGCACAGGTTGGTCTTATACTTCAGAAAATTCACCTGCCTCAGACTCCCAGGTGCCAGGAATGCGGGCATGCACCACCATGCCTGGCTTGCCTGAGGATTCTTGTTATTAGTTTTTATTGTTGTCTGATTTTTGAAGCACCACAGACTGAGCCAGGGACTTGCATGCACTAGGCAAAGACTCTACCATCAGTCTACACCCCATGACCCAAAGTGTGTTTTCATGAGTGTTTTTTTTTTTTTTTTGCAGGCACTCTCTCTACCTAGGTCCTCCCTGGTACCTCAGGAAGAATGTGCCAGGAGTGGACTACAGGATGGAACCAAAGGAATTCAGTTACTGAAGCTGACAGCACACAGAACCTAACTCCTGGAAACAAGGCCTGAAACAATCTCCATTTCCATGGCTCCAAAAACCAGCATGTAAGTGCAGCCTGCACTTGTCTTTCAATCTCTTTTCCTTTGCTCCACGGTCTATACATGTTGTCTGCCTTTTGTGTGCCAGATACTCAAGATGGGCTCCCCAGGAGCCAGTGTGGGAAGACATGCCAACACAAACTACAGGGGAGCAAAAGACAGCCGCAGAAAGCCACATGGGGGCCCAAGAAGTTCTTTGAGAGTTTTTCTCCTAAGTCAACCCAAAGGAGTCCAAGAGTTAGTGAAGAAGAGGGGATGGCACCTGAGGCTGAGCCCTGCCCTGAATGGCAAGGTTAAATTCCACAGCCTCACCTGGAGACAGAGGAATGGCAAGTGTGGGTTCAGGTCAATGAAGGGTGACCAGGGGATACTGGAGCCAGCCTGTGGAGAACATTGAGGGGTCGGGATGTTTCTAATAGGGGTGCAAGGAGAGGGGATGTGGAGGCTGATACAACGAATGCCTTCTAACAGGCAGAGAGATCCTGACAGAACTCATTGATAACTGTCATTCTCTTAGGAAGGTCATCCCGAACCAATTTTATTTTTTCTGGTACTGGAGACCACAGCAAGGGCATTGTACGTGTTAGGCAAGCTCTCTACTGTGGAACGGGGTCCCCACACTCATTTTTGTTTTATTTTGAGACAGAATTTTGTTAAGGAACCCAGGTTGGCATGCAATTCATGAAGTTCAGGAAGTTCTCTTTGTTGTTTATTTGTTTGATTTGAGATAAGGCCTCATTAGGTCAGGCTGACCTGAAGCTCATATGTAGCCAGGAGTGGACTTGAACTTTTGTGCTCCTCCTGCCTCTCTCTGTGAAAAAGTCACATTTTACTTAACTGTCAGAGCAGCCTCACCAAGCCAACTGTGCATTCCAGACCCAGATTTCCTGCCAAAATTCTCAAAAAGAAAAGAAAAGAAAAAAGTCAAATGCTCCAGGAATCATGTCCCCATGAAGGTGCAAGACAGGGAGTGAACAAAAATTATTTAGGAGGAAACAAATGTAAATTTTTAGTCCCACCATCATCACAGAGAAAAAAGAGAAGAGGGAGAGAGAAGAAATCTGAAGATATAAATTGTATTGGAAAATGTCTTTGTATTTATTTTGTTATTTTGCTTTGTTTTTAAAAATCCACTTATATTTTGTGCAAAAATAAGCTTTCTTTGATTTTGTTCCGAATCATAGTTATTTTCTGCTTAATCACATCATTAAATCCTTGATTTTCTACACTACATCCTCAGATATGAAACCAAGAAACACTGCATGAAGGAAGAGGGTAGAAAGGGAGGGGGTCAGGAACAACCATCCTTTATGTTTGTAATTAAGAAAATTAAATATTAATAAAAATAAGTAAAATCCTCAAAAAAGAGGGGGGGGTGAGAAAGTAAGAATGCAAGGAAGCAGTAGAAGGAAACCCCTACATGTGTGAGGGACCCAAAGTACCAGGAGAACTTCTCATTACACAGCAGCATAAAGGATCTCTCTCTCTCTCTCTCTCTCTCTCTCTCTTTCTCTCTCTCTCACACACATACGCGTACACACACACCTACACACACACACACACACACACACACACACACACACACACACACACACAAATGGTGGAACCAAGTGTGGGTAAAAGTGTCTTTCAAGTTTGGCTACCTGAATTCTATCCTTGGATCCCATATAAGCGATCAAAAAAGAGAACTAACTCCACAACCTTGCCCTCTCACCTCCACATATATGCTTACAAAACACACACACACACACACACACATTACTCTTCCTTGGAAGAAGCCTACGCCATATGATAAGGTTGCCCAAATTGCACAGGTAACCCAAACAGAGACATAGGCCAGGGTTTTTTTTGTAACTCCCTCTGTTACTCAGGTTAGTCTCACACTTGACAGACGTATACAGAGAACCCAGTCATGGCACTGATCCAATCATATCTATCCACAGGAACATACACGGGAGCTCAGAATGGGACTGAGCTAGAGTAAGGAGGGAAGATCAACTTTGAGACACCAATATGACAGAACAGTATATTTTATATCCTCCCTGCCACACATACGTTTTACCATATATGCAACTATGCACAGATAAATCTAAAGAACTATTATCTGTAACAGCTCATGAATCAGGCTTTGTGAATGGAGAGGATATGGAAGAAGAGAGCAGGACTTCATCTCTTCATTCTTTTTCTCATCATTGCATTGTTGAAAATAATGTGAAACATCATAAATTACAGTATTGACTAGCTTTTTGTGGCTGAGACCACAATGATTAAGAACATCTTCAAGGGAGGAATTATAAAGTATATAGCTGGGGGACAGTTTCAGAGATTCAAGTCAACAATCCTTGGCTCTGGTGACTCCAGGGTTTGAAGTAGCTCTATGGTCTGATCTGGTAGAAAAGGCTACTCACTGAATGGAGGGCAGGAATCATCAATAGAGAAGGGACCAGGAATGACATCAACTCTCCAAAATTACACCCTCTGCATCTACTTCCTCCAACTGAACCCATCTCCTCCAGTGTCCAGAACCTCCCTAAGTAACACCGCCATGTAAGGACCAAGGATTTAGCATGAGTCATTGGTAGGGATAGGTCACATCCAAATACTAGCACCATGATAAAATAAGGAACTTCTGTGCAGACTATAGGATATTACCCTATTTATAATAAGCTTTAGAAGAAGGGAGGTTCTCACAAATCCTGCAACACAGACGAACCTTGAAAATATTACACTGAGTGAAATAAGCCACCATGGAAGATTGAACACCACATGATCCCACTAAGGAGGTTCCTGGAAGGTCAACTCAGAAAAGAGAGAAAACAGAATGTTGGTTGCTAAGGGGTCAGGGGCATCGGAGCCCAGAGATGGCACTGAATGAGGACAGCATTTCAGCTGGGGAAGATGGGCAGCGGACACTGTGAGTTCCCAACACTGTGAGTGAACTTACTGCCATGGAGTTGTGTTCTTGAAGTGATGGTCACTGATGAATCTCGATATATATATTTAACCACATTGGACAGAATATATATCACAGAAGGGCAGAGCCTCTACTGACCAGCGATTCTGCCTTACAGTGAACCGATGACTGAAGATGTGGCAGGACAGTAGCTGGGCCAGCAGAGCTGACGAGAACAGGTCCCTCACCTATCCTTTGTGGTTCGTTGATGGCTTCTCAGGCAGCTGAGAGCTCCTGGCCACACTACTGGCCTACTTATAGTGCTCAGAATTCTATTGAGTCATCAGATTCCATCCCTTATTAACCTCAACTTCCAAGTTTTCAGCCATTAGTGTGTGAGCACCATAACATTAGTTGGGGATGACCTTGTGTGTTTTCTTCTACTGTGTATCTTTTTTGTCAGCCTTTGGGGGTAGCATGGGAAGTATTTAATAGTGGATCTCCAGAACCCATAGTTGAGACCCAGCTGACAAATTTGGTCCTGTCTGTCATGACCTTCTTGTCCGACCACCTGAGGCATAGCTTCTCTCCCCTGTCATTGGAGGTGGTGACATTTTGGAAGGGACCCTAGCCATATCTAGGCACAGTTGCCAGCAGAAGCAGCTTCAACACACTCAGAAAGACCCTGGCTAGTTCTTGAGACATATATAAAATTTCATGTGCCAAGCAATCCCCAGATTTCAACTAGGATGCAAAGAGAAACCTCTTAAACACTCATGTGGAACACAAATTCAGTAAACCTTGTGTGTCCTGACAGTGGAGTCTGTACATCAGCACCTCACTATGTCTGTCTTGAAGGAGAGCTCCCCATGTGGCTGAGCAAAAGGCAGGTTTCTAAATGTCTTATTAGCACAATCTTGCTTCCATTGGGAAAGATGGATGGAGAAAAAGATCTAAGAAGGGAAGAAAGTGAACATTTGTAACAATTTGGTGTTTTGTTTTGTTTGTTCATTTTGGGGTGACAGAATCCCACTCTGTAGCCTGGGTTTAGCTGGAACTTGTGAATCTCCTACTCCCACCTTTGGAGGACTGTAATTACTGGCATGTGTCACTATGCCTAACCTAAATACCCATAGAAACTAACATAGTGATTGTCTCTGGCTAAGAGATAAAAAGCATTGCATTTATTCTTTAATGTTCTGTAATATGTCAGTATTGTCTTTGTTTTGAAACATCCAGCAGTTGCTACAGAGACATAGGTCAACACATGAATTTTCTTCCAGTATGTCAACCACTCTGTGTAATTTTAGGCAGCCTTGTGGGGTTCTAGGTAGTACTCATGTAATTAAGGGAGAAAACCACCCTGAGATCTTAGATCCACTGTCTGAACAAGGCCTGGGTCTGAGCGCATTTATACATTTGCTTATCTCACTGTGTCTCATCTCTAACTGTAAAAGTAGACACAGGTGCTCAGAGGTAATAATCCATTTACTTGCTAGCTTGGACCATGCATTTAGGGATTTGTATCAGGCACGTTGCTCAGGGGTTCTGAATAATTTTGTATTTGGCCATGTGATGTGCTTTAGCTAATGGAAGGTCAGCAGATTGTGACCTGATCAAAGCTATGACAAGCACCTCTATGACTAGGCTCATGGCTCTGGTGCATTTGCTAATGACACGATCAAGTCATGTGGCTAGTCCCAGAAAGATGAGGGTCACATGGCATAGGTGCAGTCTAGACCAGGTACATGACCCACGTTTTCATGAGTTAAGCAATATTTGGCACTGCACTGCTTATAGTAACTTATTCAATACCACTCTAAATAATAGATTTAATCTTATTCACTAAGTGACACACCACCAGTCTTTCACATTGTGTTGTCACCACAGTCTTTGATTGTACATTTTTATTCTTTCAGACTTATAAGAGACTAAAACAGGAGAAATTATGATTTTGACTACATACTAAGTTTAGGGAGTCACTAGGCATCATAGCCAGACCTTGTCACAAATGTAATTGTGGGGGACTGGAGAGATGGCTCAAGATATGTCTCTACCTTCCAAGCAAAAGGTCCTGAATTTGGATTCTGGATTTCATGTAAAAACACCTGGCAGAGGGCTGGAGAGGTGGCTCAGGGGTTAAGCCTCTGCCTTGCAGGTGGAAGATCCTGAGTTCAGATCCTAGACCCCATGTATAGACGCCAGGCGGAAGCAGGGGTGGCCTGCGTTTCTGGTCCTGGTGGGGCAGAGCCTGTGAATCCCGGGGGCAGAGTAAAAAAAAAAAAAGGAGGAGGTGGAAGCGGTCCATGGTGGTTCCTGAATTCATCCGTGGTTCTACACACACACACACATACACACACACACACACATGCACACTTGCACAATTGAATAAATAATAATAAAAACATGTAAAAAAAACACCTGGCAGAAATGGTGGCGGCCTGCACTTTTGGTCCTGGAAGGTAGAGCCTGAGAAACTCCAGAGCAAAACAAAGAGGAAGTGTTACAATTCAGGGTAATTTCCAAAGTCACCCTTGGGCCTCCACAGGTACACACATTCTCTGATACACAGACACACAGTGACACACAGAGATACACAGAGACACAGACACACAGACACATGCACACAAAATAAAATAAAAAACAAATGTAATTTTGGTGCAGATAGACACTATGATGTTAGTCCTCTTATCTCACAAACAACTTTATCTTTCTAAGTTAATACCACTTATTCATAATTTTTGTTTCCAAATTTTAATAAAACATACATGAGAAGGAAAAGATTTCACTGTTGCTATAATTTTGAAAATGAAAGATACACATATGCAAAAGCTCTATCTAGGAGCTTGGGGAGTTGGTTCAGTGGTTAAAGCCTTTGCCTCACAAGCAAAAGAACCTGAGTTTACATACCATGTCAAAATGTCAGAAGGGTGTGGTGTGACCCTCTGTCATTGTAGTCCTGGAAAGAAGAGTATGGGAATCCTCAGAGCAAGTTTGCTAGCCAGACTAACCCTAATGGTGTACTCTAGGTTTTATTAGCAACTCGGGCTCACAATAGTAAGGTAGAAGAGTAATTAGGGATAACTCCTGCTATTACCCTTGGGCCTTTACAGGTACCCCCCATACACACACATACACTACAAACACACAGAAAAAACATGCTTAGATATAATATTGTGCTGCTACAGTCTCCACTGTCAAGACATACAAGATATACTGAATTTATGTGCTGCACAGGTGTTGCCTCCCAGTTGGAATATCACTGGATTGCTTAGCATGTGGGTTTGTATACATGTCTCTGATGAGTTAATCATGATCTTTTGCTGCATCCAGCACAGTATGGTTCTGGCCAGACATGGAAAGAGATTAGTGAGGTCCAACAGACACATTAATATATAATCTAAGGGGGGATTAGTGAGGAACTGGGAGGCACTCAACCTGACACAGAAAACAGAAGCCAAGGCTCCAGGTCTACTACCAGCCTGGCTTTTATTATTAGAGCTTGAACAAGCAGCAGAGCTTGTGTCCTGGCACAGCACAAGTATTCTCTGAAGACTTCTTGGTAAGGGGAAGCATGTGTTAAACACACCAGAACATCTCTATTTAGTAGTTGAACTGTTGCTTCTTTAACCATCTGAAGCAGAGAACACTGTGCCTAGCATGTTGATGCTACCTCTGTTGACACATGTGCCTATACAAGGCCAGTGTCCCTTCTAAAATGTCACCACCACCAATGACAGGGAATGGAAGCTATGTCTCAAGGGTGAGAAATGAAGAAAACCATAGCAGACAGGACCAAATTGGTCAGGTGGGTCTTGGTGGTCTTGGCCATAGGCTGTGGAAATCCACTAACAAGCACTTCTCATGATACCCCCAAAGGCTGACAGAGAAGCTACATGACAGAAGAAAACACACACTGTTAGGCCAAAATGATGTTATTGTACTTGTACATTAGTGGCTAAAATTTGGAATGTAAGAACATTAGAATTTGAAGACACAATAGAATAGAATTGTACTGTGTGGTCGAGAACTCTGAATTGTCTAGAAGGCAGCAATGGGCCATGAAGCATAGATGAGAGGTATGTGCTGTTATCAGGTCCTTACAGATAAAAGATTTTGGACATTAAAATATTATAAAGATCTATTAATGACTGAACACTTTTAAATTGGACTATGGGAACTTTTAATCTTGGACTTTGAATATTTTTAAAATTTAATATATTTTATATCATAGGATGAATGTGACATCGATGGGGACAAGGATTGAAAGGTTACAGTTTAAAAGTAATATGTTTTGTGTCAAGTTGACAAGGAGTGGACACATGGGTGCTAGTTAGATATATAAGCATCAACATGGTGATTGAAGGCTGAGCTTTGGGAACATTTGTGAAGAGTTAATAGTAAGGCAAGCCCCTGAACAAGCCTACAGAAGATTGTCTGATTGACGTGAAAAGAATCAGTCCATAGTGAGTAGGACCATTTCCTGGGGAGGTAAATAAGATGAGGGAAGCTGGTTAAGTTAGCTGTCATTCTTTGGCAAACTTTGACAGACTTTTAGTCTGTCAAATGAGGTTTGTCCCTTTCTCGACAATCCTATGGATATGGTGTGGCCAGTTGCAAACTAGACTAAGAACAGTAACCGAGGAATGTAAGAAAGAATAAAACCCCCTTGTTCCTCTAAGCTCTTTAGTTGTGAATTTATCAGCAACATGCAGGCTAACTGCAACGCCTTCTAATGGACCATCTTTCTTCACTGTAAGCACATGTGAAATACCCACACATATGCTTGTTTCTCATCTGGATGATTAGCATAGCTCCATGGTAAAGGTGAGGCTTTGCACTGCAGCTGGACTACCAGTGCAAGCCATGCTTGGGAGTTACAAATCTCTAAGAATAGGCCTTTTTCCAGAAAAGAGATGCCTAAGTGCATTAAAAATCACTCAGGATATGACCTTTTTGTGACATCATTAATGACACCAATTTCCAAGCAGCCCTCCTGGTTTTCTGGTCCCTCTTGTGTACAGGGCTGCCTCTTGCACTGCTCCTCTGTGGTATGTTTTAACTTCCTCACCTCTCTTTCCCAATGGAGTATACACATGGTCCCTGGAATTTTTTATTCCTCTCGGGTTTTTGCAGGATTACTGGATCTGGAATGCACAACTGGTTTGTTGAGTCTGCTATCAGTTGAGCACAAAATGACTTTGCTGATGGTAGCTTTTACCTTGAGGATAAAATCTGCACTTTCCTTCCTAACCCATCAATGGAACCTCAGTCAGTCCGTGAATTCCATTCAAGCATTACTTGTAAGGTTTTTCAAGACAATTTTCATGAATGCATCATAGCAGCCGACTGCAGACAGGCAGAGAGCAGAAAAACACTAATTCAAGTCCAGTCTGGGATATGCAGTGACTTTTGGGCCAGTTTAGCCTACACAAATTCTTGTCTCAAAAGAAAAGAAAAATGGGAGAAACAACAACAACAGAAATCACAGTTTCCCAAACTACCCTGGGAATTTAAGGTTAGCCTGGGCAAAATACCAAATCCCTGTCTAAAAATAAAAAGCTTCAAAGGGGGCTGGGAATAGAATTCCACAGTAGAGAGCTTGCCTAACATGTACAATGCCCTTGCTGTGGTCTCCAGTACCAGAAAAAATAAAATTGGTTCGGGATGACCTTCTAAGAGAATGACAGTTATCAATGAGTTCTGTCAGGATCTCTCTGCCTGTTAGAAGGCATTCGTTGTATCAGCCTCCACATCTCCTCTCCTTGCACCCCTATTAGAAACATCTCGACCCCTCAATGTTCTCCACAGGCTGGCTCCAGTATCCCCTGGTCATCCTTCATTGACCTGAACCCACACTTGCCATTCCTCTGTCTCCAGGTGAGGCTGTGGAATTTAACCTTGCCATTCAGGGCAGGGCTCAGCCTCAGGTGCCATCCCCTCCTCTTCACTAACTCTTGGACTCCTTTGGGTTGACTTAGGAGAAAAACTCTCAAAGAACTTCTTGGGCCCCCATGTGGCTTTCTGCGGCTGTCTTTTGCTCCCCTGTAGTTTGTGTTGGCATGTCTTCCCACACTGGCTCCTGGGGAGCCCATCTTGAGTATCTGGCACACAAAAGGCAGACAACATGTATGAAAAAAAAAACTCATGAAAACACACTTTGGGACATGGGGTGTAGACTGATGGTAGAGTCTTTGCCTAGTGCATGCAAGTCCCTGGCTCAGTCTGTGGTGCTTCAAAAATCAAACAACAATAAAAACTAATAACAAGAATCCTCAGGCAAGCCAGGCATGGTGGTGCATGCCCACATTCCTGGCACCTGGGAGTCTGAGGCAGGTGGATTTTCTGAAGTTGAGACTAAACTGGGCTACAAGGTCAGTTCAAAAAGCAGCTGGGCCTACTAATAAGACCCTTTTCCTCCCAAAACAAAAATTAAAACCCAATCCCATTGATTGGCTTTTAGCCTAAAACAAAAATGAAAGAAAAATCAGTAGTAATCTCAGAATTCAGATACATAGTTTTGTATCTTCCTAACACACTTCATGATAGGTAAAAATAAATAAATGAAACGTTTCAGTTTGTCTGCATGTTGCTGACAAACTCACAACCAATCAACTTAGGGTACATAGAAGGTTTTATTCTTGCTTAAGATTCTCCATGACAGCTTACAGTCCAGCTTGGCAGGAGAGGTCATACTGACATTAAGAGCCAAGGGAACTGGCTACAACATATCCATAGGAATTGCTGAGAGAAAGGCAAACCTTACTTGCCAAACTGCAATTCTGTCCAACTATGCTGAAGTATACCAAAGTACTGAATTAGTTCTCTCCAGGCAATGGTCCCATCCACTATAGGCTGGGTCTTCCCACATCAGTCAGAAAATTTCCTATAAACTTGCTCAGAGTTTATCTTAAATACCAATTCTTCACAAATGTGCAGAATGGCTCAGTCCTCATTGTCAAGATTGCATCTGTGTATAGCTTAGTGCAAATGCCACATATATGTACCATTTTCCTTGCATTTTAGATTCAACTGCTGAACATTTTTCCAGGTTCCTAAATTCCTGTCTATTTAGGCATGTGGTAAGTATTCCAGTGACTGGCTTGCTTCAAGGTATTGTATTGTATATATTAAACTCCATGTATGTCACCAGATCAGTTAATTCTCTATTACTTTATATCCTTGCATTCATTTATTGATTAATATTGGTATATTAGTTTTTGTGAAACAGGTCTTTATTATATCGCCCTGCCTGCCTGGAATTACAGGTCCTTTTGCTTGTGAGGCAAAGGCTTAACCCCTGAACCATCTTTCCAGCCTTTTGTATATTTTTGAGAGCAGTGGTTATATGGGTGTTTGCTCCATAATAATTCAGTTGGCTGAGTTTTTGTATTTTACATGTTTCTCCATATATATGTGATATTTTAATAACTTACTAAAAGAAATTCAAAATTTCTTCAATCTTATTATAATTTCTCTTAATAGTATATAACCCTGTTAAGTGTAAGTCACATCCATGAATATATCTAACAAACTACTTTATCACATGCTGTTTATGCCCAATATATTGCAAACATCTTTTTTGGGTCACATGTAATCATAACTAGAATGGCTATAATCAGAATGCTTACGAAAACTGGACATAGTGCTTCATGCCTGTGGTTCTACCACTAGTTATACTAATATAGGAAGACTGGAAGTTCTAGGCAAGATTAGAGTACATGCAAAGCTGAAGACCAGCAGGGACTACACAACCAGACCTCGTACCCTGCCTTCCCAATGGTCTGATGCAGTAGTATATGTACGTTTCTAGCTATTCATAAGGCTAAAGTAGGAGGATTCCAAGTTTGAGGCCAGCCTGGGTGACATAGTGAGCAAGGCTAGCCTGGGAAAATTAGTAAGAGTCTATTGCAGAAAAAAATGTGAAAAAGTAGCTAATGTAAGAAAAGTGGTGAAGAAGTTAGAAACTTCTTACTTTATTGCTGGGAGAGAAAAATACATAACCATTTTAGGAAAGTTTAGAAGTTTCTAAGCAAGTTTTAAGTAGATATCAGGATTTGCTCCTCATTCCCCTCCTTACTATCAACCCAAGAGAAATGAAAGCATATGTCACCACAAAGTTTTTTTTTTAATGTGTGGTTATTCCTACAACATTATTCATAGTAGGTAAAGCATGGAGCTAATCCAAATATCTAAAATTGATGAGGGAGTAGGCAAATCGTAGCACTTCTATACCCTGGAAAACTAGTCAGCACAAAACAGGACAAAGCTCTTACACATGTTATAACATGGGAAACATTGTTAAAAACAGACATGGTGGTCCACACTTGTTATCCCAGTACAAAGAGAATGCAGTAGGAGGATTGTTTCAAATTCAAGACCAACCTGGGAACCCATTGAGTTCCAGACCACTCAAATATGCTTAGTGTAAAGTACCAAGGCCCACATGTCATGCTTTATATGCTTTATATCTTTAATGTTGAGGTATAGATCATGGTGTCGGTGCTATATAAATTATTTATCCAATTGTATGTATACTTGAAGTAGTTTCCCATTTTTTTCAATAGGATGGATGGTGCCATGATGACCAGCTTTCAGGCTAAATATGGCCAAACTTGATTGCATGCCTGGACCAACAGTCACAAATAGGACTGGACCTGTTAGGAAGGTCGATGCATTTTAAAACTGTCAGTAGATACTGCCTCAGATCCTTTCTCTGATTTGCTCAGTCCACCCTCTCAGCAGCTACACATAAGGGCAAAGGCCCAATTTCTCGAGCAGAGACCCACCCTCCTGATACTAATGCTGTACTATGTATTTTTTTGCAGTTGTTGTGTTTTGGCTGCCATCATGTACTTAATCAGAAAAATTGTCAATCACCAAATAGCAGGCTTCAGCTTCACTGTCTTAGTATGGATCCTTTGTTCTGTCTCCATGGGCCTTGTACAGTGGCGAGTGTGGTACTTGCATGGGCCCTCATCCTCTGACCCTAACAAGGTCTTCATGGGAATATGGAGAACCTGTATTTATCACCATAACAGCAGCTTCAACAAGGTTAAGATGTGCCATCGCTACACCTACTATGATAACCTTCGTCCCTTTGGATATACGGGTTGCACAACACCTACTTCTGATTGCCAGCATTATTGGACTGTCAGAGACAGTATATATCATTTCCGCACTTCAGAGCATGTTCAAGGGAAAACAACAGAAGAGTGTCACCTACAACCCATTCATCATTTCAGGGATTCTGAACATCACTGCTAGCAGCTGTATTCTGCTTACTGTTCTGTGTCATTGCCACTCAACTATGGGAATGGAAGGGGTTGCCTTCCCACCATCTTTCCAAATCCCTTCCCAGCCAGCTACACAGTCAATTGGAAGTGCTGTATTGGTGGCTAGTGGAGCTTCCTTTCTATTTCTGATGAATGGGATAATTTTCATCTCTTATCCTAGCCCCCTGGAAACTAATATGCTTTCTGAGATCTGAAAATAAATTTACAGCTTCCACAGCTTTGCCAATCGAAACTTTCCAACATGAAATTAGATATCAACCTAAAATTTCCAAGGAATAAAGACTGTGGAACCAGTCAGCCTGTCATATAGGCTTTAAATACTGTTGGTTAAGATAAATAATCAATAAATCAAGTTCATGTGGAAATGAGTGTTGGAGGATATTAATTTCTCACATCATACACTTCAGTTTCTAGTAAGAACAAAAATGGGCCTTATTTTGAACTGTGATATGATAACAGCATCTCTCTATCCTGTGTTCTCCAGATGTGCTATAGTGTACAGTGATAGGTGTCACTCTTTTCTGGGTAGGGGGAGTTAGGCTGCTTCTGAATAGCAGGGGGCTGTGTATGTCTGATCAGTCATTTCTGATTAGGTCTAGTTACTTGGGACGCCTGTTTCCCTGCATGGCATTAATTGCCATATGAGCACATGATGAGTTCCACACAAGCCTGGCATACAAAGTCACATTGTGTCTTACAAACAGAATGCACATACAGAAAGAAACACATAAAGAAAAGGAGATGGGATGGCCTAGGGGTTCTGGGCAACCAAGTCTATCTGGCTACTTTCTGCTGAATTGGGCCATTGTTTGGGTTAAGAGGTCCCCTGGCTCCATAGTAAGTGGTTAGAAGTTGGTCTTTGGATCAAATACTGGTATCTGAACTCGCACAAGAGGAGGAGATTATCTACTTATAAAACAACTTGTAATTGAATTGGCTGAATTCAGGAAGAAATGAACCATGTAAGTTTGTTGAGGAAAGGGAAACTGACTGTAAGTACAATTAATGACTGAGGGCTTGAGAGGTGGCTCAGGGTTAAGCCTCTGCCTTGCAGGCAGAAGGTCCTGAGTTCGGATCCTAGACCCCATGTATAGACACCGGGCAGAAGCAGAGGTGGCCTGCACTTCTGGTCCTGGTAGGGTGGAGCCTGTGAATCCCAGGGGCAGAGTAAACAAGGAGGAGGTGGAGGCGGTCCATGGTGGTTCCTGAATTCGCCCGTGGTTTTACACACATCTACACACACACACACATGCACACACACACGCACAATTGAATAAAAAAAAATAAAAATAAATTAATGACTGAACAGGCACCATTAGAGGACAATAGTATCCACAAGAACCAAGTTTTTCAACCTGAAGTCAGGATGAAGTTACTCAAATTTTTTATTGTATCAGCTCCCTAAAGGATATTTTGATAGCTAAACCATCCTTACTGATGAACTAGTAACTATTCATAGATTTTCGGGGAAGAATCTAGTCACTGACTTCAGTATTGCACCTATCATTGAGCACACCAGGTTCCAACATATAACCCCGAACTTGTGAACAAACACAGATGGACCCTGGTTGAGCTCAATAGGTTGTAAGACAAAATATGACTAAAAAGTAGACATGAATGTGAGAAAGAGACTTACAGGAAAAAAGACAAATGAGCAGGCATGGCGAGGAGAGAGAATAGGGAGGGGTGAGAGTAGTTGGTGTACACTGTGCACATATGTGGAACTTCAAAGAAAAAAAATCAGAAAAACAGCAACAATGAAAAAATATAGGCTAGAAGAGGTCGTTGTGGGTGACTCCAGAGAGTACATATTTTTTCTTTTTTTTAGATGGTTTTTTAATAGGATTTTCATAGACATCTTTAAGATTACTCTCAGTTGAATCATAAGTAGTGTTGTAGTCACTCTTCTCTGTTGTTGTTGCAAGACAATACACATAGCTTAAGGGAGAAAAGGGGAGATTTATTTGGCTTATGGTTCTAGAGGAGGAGATACAGTCAATTATGACAGAAAAGATAGAAGCTGGAGGCAGCTGGTTCAGGTCACTGTAGGCATCATAAAGGCAGAGGAAGCAAGAATAAACTACAGAAGCAGGGCTGGGCCGCCAAGCCTAAAGGCCCACCTCCTGTGGTGTGCCTTCCTCTAACAAGACTCCACCTCTTAAAATTGCCACTACCTTCCCAGACATTAACATTAGTTGAGGATTCCTTTGTGGAAGAAAATTCATACTCAAAACATGCCAAGTAGGTTTGGAGTTGCCACCAGAAAAATAGATTGGCAAAGATTGGAAGACTAATTTTTAAAGTGTGGACTGAAGCTCATTTTATTTCATATAAAGAAAGGGAATTTATTAGCTGTTGTCCTTGGTTAAGTATGTGAACAATGGAACATCTACTGGGAACAAAGAAATCTTCATCTGTGGTTGGTTTGTGAAGGGACCACAGATCTAGGTACTTTCTCAAGTCCTTTTCCTAGGCTGTTAGTGATTAAGTGGCAGAGGACTGGAAAGGCTGCTCCCACCCATTTCCCTATAAATAGGAGTTTCTCAAATTCCACCCTTGGGCAGGTGTTGGTTGTACATCGTCTCAGCCTCAAATGGAAACACATAATTAGCAAATATAGGTGAAACAGTTTGATTGCCTAGGTCATAAGTGCACTTTATTCTTTTATTTAAATTTTTGTGTGCATGCGTGCATTCGTGTGTGTGTGTGTGTGTGTGTGTGTGTATGTATCAGAGGGCACTGTGTGTCCCTGTGGAGGACCAAGGGTAACTTTATAAATCATCTTGGATTGCTTCTACCTCCTGTTTGCTTCACTCTGGGATGTCCCACTCAGATGTGTAGGGGCAGGGTATGTATAAAAATGAGGTACCAAAAAAGACCAGTGAAGAGAAGAACAGTTAGCCATGAAAGGGCTTGGTGTTTGTTCAAATGAGGCATTTGCAACTGTCATGGGGTCCAGAAGTCCATCCAATAAGGCACAGACAATGAGCTTGACTGAAAAGGATATTTATTGAAAGTGGGTCAGACAGAACTGAAGCTCCAGGATTCCATTTAAGTTCAGGACCTTAGATGGAGCCTTATGACTCCAGGACTCCCTCAGAGTTTGGGACCTCATGTTGGAGCCCTGAGTTAGGGCAGGGGGGCAGTTCTTATGGCAGTTTCTAAGTTGGGACATGCCATACAGCTAGTGACCCAAGTTGGCAGTTTCAGATAGTGGTTGCAGTTGGAATTTGGATAGAGGTGATGGGAGGGGTGGAAACCTTGAGTGGTGGTCCTGCTGACCCAAAGTTGTAACAATGAAACCAAGTGGTCAGCAAATAGAGAGCAAATTTTAAGTGTAAGCAGTGACTATCCTCATGTGTAAGCAGTTTGCAGAAGCCAAAAGAGCAATTAGTCTAAGGTCAAAATTTCATCACAGTTTCATCACAGCACATAAAGAGTGGGGCCCTTCTTTTTCTAGACCATCACATAAGGACCCCTGAGAAGAGGTCAGTCAGATATGGAGGCACTGGATTTATGCATTCAAATAAGTCATTGAATAAGGATCAATGAGAACAGGGTAGTCAGACATGCAGGGACTGGGTGTTAGAATCCAAATGAGACATTGGATAAGAACTAATAAGAAGAGATCCATTAAATATGGAGGGAAATAAAGTCCACCATAACCTGACTTAGTTTTCAAATACGTCCTGTGCTCCTTCCTCCATTTCCCCTCTTCCCAAATGTTTCAGCAGAAGTGGGAAAGTGAAAGGAGAAAAATAGTGTAACAGTTTCTCTTTCCTGCTGCTGTGAGACAACACTGAAACTTAAGCAACTTAAGGGGATGTGCCTTCCTCCAGCAAGGTTCCACTTCCTAAAGTTGCCATGACTTTCCCAAATGCCAACATTAGCTTAGGTTGCAAACACTTGAGCCTATGGGGGACAACT
Organism: Typhlomys cinereus; assembly: GCA_023101885.1. Taxonomy (NCBI): domain Eukaryota; kingdom Metazoa; phylum Chordata; class Mammalia; order Rodentia; family Platacanthomyidae; genus Typhlomys; species Typhlomys cinereus. The sequence goes on from JALPQD010000501.1 coordinate 393,810, forward strand.
CACATTTAAACCATAGCATTCCACCTCTGGCCCCCATAAGCTCATGGTCATCTCATGATGTAAACTGTACTCAGTCCAATTTTAAAAATCCCATAGACTACATCAGCACTCCCAACACCGTCCAAAGTCCAAACCCTCCTGTAAAATCAAAAGACAAGCTGCATACTTCCAATATACAATGGCACAGAATAAACATTACCTTTACAAAAGAGAAGAATAGGGACATACCCAGGAAAGATCAGCCCATATATCAAGACTAGAAACTAGCAGGGCAAACTACAAATCCTAGAGCTCCCAGTCCAGCATATGAACCTCCTGTTGAAATTACCTTAGCTGTAAAGGGCTTCAGTTTTGTCCTTCCAGTGCATTTGTCCATAAAACACACCACTATCTTGGGTTGCTCATGGTATACAGCTCTCCTTGGTAAATATCCCACCTTGGCTCTGGCATCTCTAACATTTTTGACATCAATCCAAGGTTCAACTCCACATTCAATGCCCTTCCTAGGCCTCTTTGACAGATTTTTGATCTGGTCACACACTGTCTGGCTTCAGCCTTTCTCTGAAACCTTGGAGGAGGAATCCACATCCTCCTTACTTTTGTATCTTTAATGCCTCGGAAACTAGGACTACTTGGATTATGTTACCAAGTTTTGCCATAACTTGGGTAGAGACTGGCCTCCTTGAATTACAGCTGGTTCAACTTCTTGGTACTTACATTGAGGAAAATATCCCTTCGGCAGTTGGTTTAGAAGAGGAATACAACTTTCCTTTGGAACTCTGACCTTCGGCTCTTTGCTTTCAAAAGAATTTTGTTGGTGAGATCCTTCCCTGAGGATTTGGTCCTCAAGGAGTGGCCTCTTCCATTATCCCAATGAAGTGCAGCCTTTGGTTCACTTATGGTCTTAATCTCTTTAATAATAGGCATAAGTTTGCTGTCTGTGCTCTCCTGGTTCAGCTTTTCAAGTTTGTCATTACATTTTTCATCACCAAACCTCACAGTTTTTATCTTTTTTTGCCCAATTCTTTGTTGTTCTTAATCATAAGTATGAACAAGAGCAATAAAAATATCCATACCATACTGTCTGGACTATCTTGTTTTGAAATTTCTTCTGCCAAAGACTTTAATTCAACTTCAGGAAAGTTTTCAGGACATGGCAAAACTTGGCCAAATTCTCTGCCAAAAGCAATACTCCATTTACCCCTCATTTAGTTCCTAGCACTGTGGTGGTCATCAAGACCTAAACCTGCTCTCTAAAATGATGCATTAGCCTCTGAAATAGACAGTTGTAGGAAGATTCCTCTCTTAGAGAGTTTTAAGTTTGCCTCCTGTCTGTTCTCAATCAGATTGCTTTTGTTCTTCTTGGGACTAGCAATCTTAAAATTTCTCCCTGCAGTTTCTTTCCTTTGCATTTGAGACCATTACATATGTTAATCCACAGATCACAAGATTGTAAATAATCACAGTAACTAGGTAACTCTGCTTTAAGACTTTCATTGTCCCCTTTTAGCAACTGGGTATAACACCTCCTTTTTGCTGGAGACACCCTGTCTGTCCCACAAATAGGTGTCACTTCTGCTTTTTCTTGCTAGCCCAGATGTGTATGTTTACCATAATACTGTAAAGAATTTGATTTGCTGGTCTCTGTTCTTTTTTCTTTATATATTAAATATTGCTACAAATAAAATCGGCTTAGATGATGACAGAACATCCTAGGATCCCTCTGACTGATGCCTGATCATTTCCTACCACTCCCACTTCTGTTTCTGACATGTAAATCTGGATTTATTCTGGTTTGTGGGACTGTACAAGCACAGTCTCTGTTCCCTTCTGGTCCATCATAAGCTGAACTTCCATTGTCTGTATCTATCTCAGCTTTCACAAGAATGGCTCTTTAAGCCTCGTCTCCAAAATGCAAAGGCTTTCCCAGCTTGAAGTTCCAAAATTCCCCATATTTCTCCCAACAAACAGTTCCAAAGGCACACTAGCCATATCATAGCAATGGCCATACTGCTCAGTACTAAGTATTCTCGGTTTCACAACACTTCACTTTCTGGCACCAGATCCTCTTAGTCTCACAGCAGCACCCCATTTCTGGCACCAATTTCTGAAGCAGTTATTCTTTTCTGCTGCTGTGAAACAACACTCAAACTCCAAAACTTAAGGGGAGAAAGAGAGATTTATTTGGCTTAGGTTCTGGAGGGGAGATATAGTTCATTATGGAGGAAAAGGTATGGCAGGTGACAGAAGCTGGAGGTGGCTTAGGTCACGACAATCACTGAGACCAAGAAAGCATGCTGCAGAGTGGAGGCATGGCAGGGCTAACCAACCTCCCGGCCTGCCCTACACTCAGGTTATTGTAATAGGTTCCCAAACCTACTAGTTTGTTTTTTTTTTGTACTTCATTTATTTCCTTTGTCATATTGGCAGCAGTAGCTGAGAAGTAGGCACCCAGGCGGCTAAAATTGCAGCTCCAAAGGATAATGTGGTCTAGTCGATTCGATCTATGAGACATGGTAGGAAGGTAATGGTGGGAGTGGTTTACAGCTATTCTATTGCAGACTGGTTCCTGCCATTCAGGCTTTTTGTTTTGTAGTTAAGGCCTGGTATCAAATACCACCATTCCTATTGCTTACACTCAAGGTTTTTAGCACCTTGTCATGGTTTGAAATGTATCCCTCACAGTCTCATGTGTTTGGGAAGGTCATGGCACCTTGAGATGTCGAGCCTTGCTTGAGGAAAGCGATCACAAAGGGTGGGCCTTGAGGTGGGAAAGTCTGCCTTTGCAGCAAGCAGTCTTACAGCTCTCAGTCTCCAAGATGGGAGTGACTTAGCCTGATTCCAGCTTTGACCAGCCAGCCATGCTGCCTCCACCATGAAAGACTCTATATCCTCTCTGGAACTGTAAGCTGAATAAATCTCCCTTTCTCCCTTAAGTTGCTTTACTTTGGGTGCTTGCTTGCAGTAGTTAAGAGTAATCGTTACACACCTTTTTCTTTTTAATTCTCAGTTTCCTTCCACCCAGGATTTTAGAATTTAACCCTTATTGGTTGATGATAGGCAGGGTTTCCTCCAATCCCTGCTAATGCCACCGCCAGGTCCAGTTTAGGTAGGGCCTCCTGGAAAAGGCCCTATGGTGGGTGACCTCTCTTTGCATGGGGACTTCTGCTATATCACACAAGAAGGTCTCTTAACTGGTGCGGAACTTAACAGTTCCAGGTGCTCCAGGCAGTTCTGCTTGGTGTTACACCTCCTGCAACTACAGCCAAAGAGGTGACTGAGGGGTGCTGTGGTGTCCCTGCCAGCCTAGGCCAACTTGCACTGCTTCCTGATCTGTGCAACCAGTGGATTGAAAATGCTTTGTACATAGGAGCTCCGGTTGGAACATGAGCTGTTTCCTTTAACAGTGTTTGTTAGCATGGTGGTGGAATGTGCCTGTGGGACTGACTGTGAGCCAGGATTCATGGCCCCAGGGCTGGCACAAGCTCAATAGCCACTCAATAGCTCCTAGGGTGAGACCTGCTAGATGCCCCTGGCCCTGTGATAGGGATGTAGACCTCCAGAAAGCTGGGACAGCGTCCTTTTCCTTGTGCAGAGGGCTCAGTACAAGTTGCTTTAAAGTCTAGGGAATGGATCAAAGCTGTGGCTGCTTATGACAGCAATAACTACAGGATCTCCCCTAGCTTCCACAGAGGCAAGGAGCTACACTCCCAGATGGAAAGTGCAGGGCCTCCTGCTATTGCTGCCCCATTAGATTGAGGGTGCTTCTTTTGCTTCCCCAGCTGCATGGGACTGCCAAAGCCTCCTGTCCAATGCTAGAGCTTGGCGGGATGGACAGGGAAAGATTTCTGCAGGCAATCACGCCCACACGCCTGGTCTCTTCCAGACGCAGAGTCCTCCATGTGCTAATAATGCTTACTTTGAAATTGAAAAGCAAGTTTACTAGTGGGTGGCAGTGGTAGAGGTGATGTAAGTGCCTGAAGTGGTGCCATGGGCCACTTTGGGCTAGCTGGAGGGCATAGTAACGGGCCTAATCAGCCCAAGGGTGCTGAGTACCCTCAACCTTGGAGGGTGCTGAATCCCATGCGTGACCCGTGTCACTTGAGTGCCTGGCCGAGGCTGAGATGCGGACTGCAGAAGGGCTGCTGGTCCTGGGAGTTTCACCCTGGAGGGTAGCAGGGAGCACTGCCAGTCTCTGACTATCACCAAGGTAAGGGACACCGGGCCCCGAGTGGGACAGTCTCAAGGTGGTTCCAGTTTGCAGCTTCAACTTTGGATCCTGTGGCTGTCGAAGTCACCTGGAGGTATCTTGGTCTTGGATAGGCACCCTTGTGAGGTTCCCATGCCACCTGGACTGATTGCTCTATGAGACTCCCAGCGTCTGTAGTACTTTCAGTAGCCTGTTCTGAAGCCCCATCCACCTGGCAGACTCTGATCGCTTCTGGACATTCCAGTAGGCAACTATTTCCGGTTGGGGGGGGGTGGCTGTCTGAAGGTCAGGGGAGTGTTCCCCAGGATGCTGGGATAACTGTGTTTGGTTGTTGTCATAGCTGGGTACAGATGTCAGCTAGATAGTTTAAGGCCCTGAGTCCGGGCCGTAAACTGGTGGGTGAGACTAGTCCCTGGAGAGGTGGATAAAATAGAGGGAGAAGTTTAAAGAAGTTGACATCTGATTTAAGCCCAGATCTTGTGAAAGGAGCTTCAGATGGTGGACCAAGATGCAAATGAGTCGTGATTTCCCTGGTTCTCCCATGCAAGAAGCTCCCCCAGTGCCCTACCATGCTCCTGTGCTTCAAGGACCCCCAATATATGCAACTATGTTCCCAGGTCCCTCAAGCCTTTCAGTGCCTTCAGGCCTGCATGCTCCCCTAAGACCTCAAGTACACTTAGATATGCAAATACCCCCAAATCCCTCAAGGAACTCAGTGGGACATGTTTCCAAGGTCCCAAGTGCCCCCAGGTTTCCACTTTCCCCCAAAATCCCCACCAAGCACAAGCACACCTAGGTGGGCAAATATCTTCAAGGTCCCCAATTCCCCAAATGCCGCCAAGACCCCTGATGTGCTTAGATTCTTCATGCATGTCCCAAGTGTCCCAGTTCCCCCAAACTTTCAAGTTTTCCCTTTTTCTTCTGCTTCCCCACATCTTCTGCATCCAGGGGTCCCCCAACCTTTCCAGGACCCTCCCAACATCCCGATGTAGTGGCAGCAGCAGCAGCTTCTGGTATATACCAAGGAGCAGCAAGTGGTGCTGAAAAAATTCTTCGCAAAGTCCAGGTACCTGAGCTACAAGGATCATGTGGGCCTGGCACAAAAAGATTATAAGATGCAGGAGCACCAGATAAAGGTTGGTTCAAGAATCATAGGGCTAAATGCAACCGGGAGGACCAGAAACATTCATAGCCTGAGAAGAGTGTCCATGGAGCCAGCGCTGCCCAAGCCAGCTAAGGGGCCTCTCAATCTACCTCTCTCAGAGACCCAGAGCCCGTCATCCTTGCAGCTTCCCAGTGCCTTGGGCCTTCTGTTTCAGTAGCTTTCCTCAACTCAGCTCCTTGAAAATCTTCCCAGCCCCAGAATCAACTATTTGTAGCTTTGATAAATCCTGTGGGGTCTTCAGATCTGACTGGCCATGCCCCATCTGCCCCAGCAACTAGAGACATACTTCATCAGCATGCAGCAGCTGCAGCTTCTGTTGTGGCCTCCATTGCAGCAGCCCCAGTGCTGTCTGACTCAGTCCTAGACCATACTTCAAATGAAACTCCCATCCCAAAGTTGGTCTGTAGTCAAAGTCCCTTCACCTTGCCCTCCTCTAGCCTTTTACTAGACAGTGAGTTGTATGCTGATGTCCAGGATGTCTTCTCTGGGTTAAGCAGCTTCTAGGCACCCATGCAACATTTGGGTATCAATTGAAGATCTTATCTGCCCAGGACATCACTGTATGTTGGGTATCAGGAGATCTGAAGACCCCAGATTTGTTCTTGGTGTTGATTCCTGTTTTTTAAGTAACCAGGCTCACCAGCTTCTGTGAATGAACAGCCCACTACTCAGGCAGAATCAGAATAGCTCAGTGGTTCCCACTGGTTAGTTGGGACCATGCAAGTGTGTCTGTGGGTTTTTAGGACTAGCTGTGCAATCCTGAGCACCAGAACCTCTGCCTCAGGTCATATATTACTGTTCCTCTACCCCAACCCAATTCTACCAGGTCCTGCCTTGAGTTTCAGGTGAACACTTTTGCTCCCCCACGGAATTGGGGGTATTTGTAGTTTGTTTATTATCAACTTGTACCCTGACTGTGGATTTATTGTTTGTTTTTCAAAGTTGCCATTGATGTAGGAAAGGCTGACTTGTAACTTCTGTTCCTCTAACAATGCAGGAGAAACATCTGGCACTATACCCAGTTTTTATTTAATTATTTTTGGAGAGAGGTTTTTACTTTATAGCCCAGGCTGGCCTAGAATTTGTGGTAGGCCTCTGGTCTTAGTTCCCTCAATGGCTGAGATGATAGAAATTGGACATATGAATTCTTTTTTTTAATTTTCCCACTCATACAAACTTAATAGGTACCCCGGTCCCCTCCCTCCACCCCTCCCTGGACTCCCTTGCACCCTCCCCCCTTTTCCCCTTCCTTTCACCTCCCCTTTTGTCTAGTACCCCCCCTCTCCCCCAATCCCTGGAGCATCCTTTAGTGTGAATGGACATATGAATTCTTTACATATATTTACTTTTATGATTTTTTTCAATTTCTAATTTTTACTATCAAGCCAAACTGTATGTGATCTTTTATTTATCTATTTTTTACCTAATTATACAAGCTCAATGGATGATCTTTTTATAAAGCAACATCACAGTATGTAAATCATGTTGCCTTCTGTCATAGTTAGGCACAGGTGTCAACTTGATTGTTGTGATTTGAGCTCTGGGCACATTTGCGGAGAATTAGTAGTTGAGTTGAGCCCAGAGCGAACCTGAAGGAGATTGCTAGCTGATGGGGAAGGCCTAGACTGTGGTGGGTGGGATCAGGCCTTGGATAAATCATGGAGAGCTGGTTGAAAGAGTCCACATCCTTCTGTATACTTGGCCAGACGTGCTGGTCTGACAAATAAGGATTGTCCATCTCTCAGCCATTATGTGGTGATCATGTGGCCAGTTCCCTTGGTCCTGGTGTTGGTGTGTGTTCTCCTGTCAAGTTGGACTATGAACTGTAACCAGTAATCGTAAGAGAATAAATCCCTTGTTCCCTTAAGCCATTTGATGGTCATTTATCAGCAATCATGCAGGCGGACTGGATCGCCTTCCAAAATTTTGGGGATCCTCTTGCCCCTGCCTCCCGAGTCCTGGGATATAGGCATGTGTTTTGGTATAAAATTGTTAGTATATATTTTTGACAGTTAATGGATTGTCTTTCAGTGAATAAAAAAGTTTTAGGGGGGGAGGGGAAGAAGTTGGCATCCTTGGCCAGACATGTTGGTCTGGCAAGTAAGGATTGTCTTTCTCCCAACAGTCCTGTGGATAAGATGTGTCCAGTTCCCTCCACCCCTAGTGTTGGTGTATGAGCTCTCCCACCAAGCTGGACAAGGAATTGTAATCAAGAATTGTAAGCCAAAATAATACACCTTGTTCCCTTAAGCCATTTGATGGTAAGTTTATTTGTAACAAGAAGGGAAATTACAGTTGTCTATAGCTGGTCTTATAGCTTCTGATCTGCAACTGTTTTTACTCTGAAACCCAGCTAGCAGCTGCTTCCAGCCCAGCTTCTCATTTGGAGGAAAATGTATCTTAGTAGATGAATGATAGTGGATCATCCAAAATAAATCTGAACAATCCAACCCAGACATGATGATGTACATTTATAACCACAGGAGACAGAGGCAGGCACATGTTGAGTTTGAAACCAGCCTAGGCTATGTAGGGAGACACTATAAAAATGGTCAATATGACTTTAGTTGGTAGTAGAGTGCTTGCCCACTATGTGTGAGAACCCTAGGCTTGATTCCCAAGACAAAATTTTTTTTAATTGAAAATACAAACAGTAACTCACACTTACTAAGACCTTGCTGTGTGCCAGGCAGGAGTCTGAGTTCTTTGCAAATGAAGCCATTATTTCCTGTGGACTCTGAGAAAATAGAAACTCCACCCCTCATGTGCAAATGAGAGTCTAGAGTCCAAGCTCCTGATATCTGACTTGTCAGTATCAGGCTGCCAGGAAATCATAGAGCTAGGATTTAGAACAGGGCATCTGACTCCAGAATCTTCCCTTTCCTTCACTGATTAATTTGGAAGCACAGTCTCCCTATGTAGTCCAGAATAGCCTAAACTTGATGTCCTGCTTCTGATTCCCAAGTATTGGAATCATAGATGTGTACCAGTGTGGCAGTTATTTTCAACTGTTAACTTGACAATTGAAAACAGAGCCTTTAGGCACACCTATGAACCACGCCTATAGGAGACTGTCTGATTTCATGGGAGGAGGTCAGAGGACAACCTTCATATATTTCTCTTTCCACCATGTGGGCTTCTGGGAATTGAGCTCAGGTCACCAGATCTGTTAACAGGTACCTTACCAGCTGAGCTATTTTGTGCCAGTTGAGAATCTCTCTCTCTCTCTCTCTGTCTCTCTCTGACTCTGTCTCTGTCTTTGTCTCTGCCTCTGTCTCTGCCTCTGTCTCTGTCTCTCTCTCTCTCTCTCTCTCTCTCTCTCTCTCTCTCTCTCTGAGAGAGATAAGAACGCTCAAATTCTCCTAGCCTTGAAGGCTCTTGAGCTCATTTCTCTTTGTGAAGTCTGCATCTTTTCATCAACATCTCCTTCTGCTCCTAGCTCCCCTCCAGCTCTTTAGATTTTTTTCACAAGTGAGACCATATAGGAGGTAAGTGATTGTGCCTGGCTTGTTTGACATAATATTCCCTAAGTTCATAATTTTGCAATTACCAAGGTTTCCTTTAAATTTTAGTAGTGTGTGTTTAAAGAGCACATGCAGAGTTCAGAAGACAGCCTTGTGGATTCAGTTCTCTCCTTTTACCTTTACATGGGTTGTAGGGATTAAAATCAGGTTGTCAAGCCTTTGTGGTAAGCACCTTTACCTGGTGAACCATTTCCCCAGCTTTCCTTTTCTAAGGCCAAAAAATGAATCTGTTTGCACATGTGCCACAATAACTAGCCATCTGTGGGTGGACACTGATGTTGGTTTCATACCTTGGACATTGTGAACAATGCTGCAGTAACATGGGCACACAGATGTCTGACTACCCCGCTGATCTCATCTCCTTTGGATATATGCCAGTAGTAGAATTATCAGGTTATAAGGTAGGTAGTTCTATTTTCTTTTTCTTATCTTGGGCATTGTGAACAGTGCTGCAGTGAACATGGGCATGCAGATGTCTGACCACCTTGCTGATCTCATCTGTTTGGAGATATGCCCAGTAGCAGAATCTTCAGATTACAAGGTAGGTAGTTCTAACATTTTTTTTTTTGGTGAATCTTCCCTGCTGCTTTCCATTAAGAGGGTACCAATTTACTTTTCCACCAACAATATGGAAGGGTTCTCTTCTCTCACATCCTTTCCAATCCCTGTTCATCTATTCTCTTTCTAGCAAACATATGATGTGCCATCTCATATTGGTTTCAATTGCATTTCTCTGATGTTTAGTGATGCTGAACATTTTTTTCAAATGCCTGATGGTAGAATCATTCTTTGTTAAGGGATCTTTCTTTATTCTTTGAATGCGATGGGATTGTTTTCTGATATTAAGCCTCCATTGCTGAAATAAAGTCCATTTGAAAGTGACAGCCTGACTGTCAGGAGAGGGGGGCAAGGCAGTCCTCTAGTGTCAAGACAGAGTTCATGGGTCCATAGCCCTTCTACCTTCTTTTTTTTTTATTTCCACTCATACAAACTTAAGAGGTACACCGGTCCCCCCCTCCCTCCAACCCCCTGTCCCCCTGTGCCCCCCTCCCATGCCCCTTCCCTCCTCATTCCCCAGGTCCTCCCCCTCCCATTAGCGGAGCATCCTTTAATGTGCATGCCAAACTCTCCTCTGGGTCCTCCTCTCCGATGAGGTGCAAGGACCCAGTAGCATTTCCCAGAACCCTTTCCTGTGTTCCCCTTAAGCATAGGAACACTACTGTGGCTGTCAATCCCTTGCCTCCCAGGATCCTAGTGCCTTTAGCAAATGCTAGACTTTGTGAGGTCAATAGTGTGTTGGACATTGTGCAGGGCATGTAAAGTCCAAATATGATTGCTTTGGCCCTAACTTGTGTGGAGTATCCTGCATATCATTGCTCCTCCCATCCTTGTGCTCTTATAATCTTACCGCCCCCACTTCCACAAATTTCCCTGAGCTTCAGGATGGGGAGAGATTAGGCTGGCCTAGTTCCAGGTGATTGATATAGAGTCTCTGAAGTCCTGGATTATGGTTTGTTGATTTTTTTTCCAGTTTTGCTGCTCCTGCAATGCCCTTGGCTCTACCCTGATGGGTATTGGATGTCACCCCCTGGCCAGAGATAAAGACCTGTTAAATTAGAGTCTTGTTATAAGAGTACATTCAAAGGTAAATGTAATAAAAGTAGGAAACCGCAGTGAGGGAAGGGTCAATCACCCATCTGCGAAATGGTTACTTTCTATCTGCCAGACTATATGCCCTCCCCTTCTGGTAAGATCATATCCCATCAGTTGTAAATGATCAGGAAGGAAAGTCTGTGAACTTAAGCAGATGTCTCATTACTTACTTGCAGTCCTTGATGGTGGCCTATTTTCTCTATTTTTCACCCTTCTCTTGTTACTGGTGTGGCCCTCCTTCCCCATCCCTCCTGTTCATAATCTTAGCAATTACTGTAGTTATTACAGAGATTTATATTTGAGTGTCTCTAAGTGGGCTTCGTACTAGGAGCTACCTATTAAGGAGTACATACGGTGCTTAATTTTCTGTGTCTGGGATACTTCACTCCATATAATTTTTTTCTAATCCCATCCATTTCCCAGCAAATTCCATTAATTCATCATTTTTGATGGCTGAGTAGTACTCCATTGTATAGATGTACCACAGTTTCCTTATCAACTCATCAACTGTTGGACATTTGGGTTGATTCCATGACTTTGCTATTGTAAACAGTGCTGCTATGAACATGGTCGTGCTTGTGCTATCAAGGTAAATTTTTGCTGTATGGGGGGTTATTCCCAAAAGTGGAATGGCAGGGTCATATAGCATTTCAATTTTTAATTTCTTTAAGAATCTCCAGATGGCTCGCCAGAGTGGCTGTATGAGCATGCATTCCCACCAGCAATGTAGGAGAGTTCCCCTCTCTCCACATCCTCTCCAGCATTTGGTGTTGTTTGTATTGTGGATTTTTGCCATCCTAACCGGGGTGAGATGATATCTCAGGGAAGTTTTGATTTGCATTTCCCTGATGGCTAAGGATGTGGAGCATTTTTTAAGATATTTGTTAGACATTTTAATTTCATCTCTGGTAAAGTTTCTTTTAAGTTCCAGGGCCCATTTTTTAATTGGGCCATTGGTTTCCTTAGTGTTTAGTTTTCTAAGTTCTTTGTGCACTATGAATAATAGAGCTCTATCAGATATGTGGTTAGTGAAGATTTTCTCCCATTCTGTGGGTTGCCTTTGAGCTCGTGTTACAACCTCTTTATCTGAACAGAAGCTCTTTAATTTCACCAGATCCCAATTGTTGAGAGTTGATAGCAGTGACTGTGCTATTGGATATCCGTTTAGGAACTGTTGGCCTAGCCCAATCAGCTCGAGGGAGTTCCCTACCCTTTCAACTATGGTTTTTATAGTCTCTGGCCTTATATCAAGATCCTTGATCCATTTGGAATTAAGTCTTGTACATGGTGACAAGTACGGATCCAGTTTTAATCTTCTACATGTGGATATCCAGTTTTGCCAGCACCATTTGTTGAAGATACTGTTCTTTTTCCATTGGATTTTTTGGGCCCCTTTGTCAAAGATCAAATGGCTGTATTTTTGTGGGCTTATATCTGGGTCTTCAACCCTTATCCATTGATCTGTGTGTCTTTTTTGGAGCCAGTACCAGGCTGTTTTTATAACTATGGATTTGTAGTGCAGACTAAGGTTTGGTATGGTGATACCTCCAGCAGTGTTTTTGTTACGCAGGATTGTCTTTGCTATCCTGGGTCTTTTGTGCCTCCATATGAATTTTGAGATTGTTTGGTCAACTTCTTTAAAGAATTGCTTTGGGATTTTAATTGGTATAGCATTGAATTTTTATATTGCCTTTGGTAGGATGGTCATTTTTACGATGTTGATTCTGCCAATCTAGGAACATGGGAGGTCTTTCCACCTTCTGGTGTCTTCTGCAATTTCTTCCTTTAGGGTTTTAAAGTTTTCATCATAAAGGTCTCTTACTTCCTTGGTTAGGTTTATACCAAGGTATTTCATTTTTTTAGGGGCTATAGTAAATGGGATTCTTTCTCTCAGCACTTTTTCACTTCTTTCATTCTGGGCATATAGGAAGGCCACTGATTTTTGTACATTTATTTTGTATCCTGCCACCCTGCTGAACTTTTCAATTAGTTCCAGGAGCTTCCTGGTGGAGTTTTTGGGATCACTCAGGTATAGTATCATGTCATCTGCAAATAGAGATAATTTTACTTCTTCCTTGCCGATTTGAATCCCTTTTATGTCCCTTTCTTGTCTTATGGCTTCAGCTAAGACTTCAAGTACAATATTGAAAAGAAATGGTGCCAATGAACAGCCTTGTCTAGTTCCTGATCGAAGTGGGAATGCTTCAAGTTTTTCCCCATTGAGTATAATCCTTGCTCTTGGCTAGCCCTTCTACCTTCTAAAGTGGCCCTTCCTTCCCTTCTTAATTAATTTTTCAGAAATACTTTAAGGTAACTTATTTAACACTTGGTCTTTTTATTCTGTTCTGGTGTTTCAGAAGGTAAATGGGAAAATTATATCTAATGGCTGTGGATAGAGCTGGTGTGGTGTGTTAGATTAGAGTACCACAGTTAGGGTTTAATCTGAAATTTAGAAAGCCATGACCCTTGTAATGTCTTGTGTCTCTGAGGCTGGAACAGTATGTTTTGTTTCCACTTCTGTCTGAATTCCCATTGGTGTCTCCCTACGGAAGAGTGATAAAGATCCAGTTCACAGTTGTTCTGACACAGGTCCTGCCTTGTCCCTAAAAGGCTGGATTTGGCATGATAGTTATCTCTTGGTGTCCATGCCCCCCCCACCATGGGGGCACTAAAACCTACCGATGCGGGGCTGGAGAGGTGGCTCAGGGGTTAAGCTTCTGTCTTGCAGGCAGAAGGTCCTGAGTTCGGATCCTAGACCCCATGTATAGACGCCGGGCGGAAGCGGGGGCGGCCTGCATTTCTGGTCCTGGTAGGGCGGAGCCTGTGAATCCCAGGGCAGAGTAAACAAGGCGGAGGTGGAGGCGTCCATGGTGGTTCCCGAATTCGTCCGTGGTTCTACACACACACACACACACACACACACACACACACATACACGAACACACGCATACATGCACAATTGAATACATAATAAAAAATTTTATAAAAAAAACCCTACAGGTGCTCCAATCCTTGACAGAATCATAGCACTTACATGTAACCTATGCACATTGTCCCACATACTACAGATCATCTCTAGATTGCATAGCACACCTAACACTTGGAAATGTTATGCAAATACAGTAGTACCAAATTGTTGAGGGAGTGATGACAAGAGAAAGTCGGCTGCTTCAGACGTTTTTTTTTTTTTTGTTTGTTGTTGTTCAATTATTTTCTTCTATGATTATTGACCCTGCAGGTATGGAACAGCAAACAGGGCCAGCTACTGCCTTTTGGACTTCACACTGTTAATGGGAAGTGTATGTAGAAGAAGATGAAGCAAGCCTGGGAAGAACTATCTGTGGGAGTGTATCTAGGTCCTCATTATTCTTGTCCTGATCCAACATGGGCCTGAGGATCTAGCTGGTGTCTACAGTGTTCTAAACAGTTCAGAGTGATCTCTTATTGTGTACCTGGTATACTATGGATCTGGTATACTATTTCCTCTGCAATTATCCTGCCTCAGCCTATGGATGCTTGAATTTCAATCATGTACAAACATCACAGTACAATTTTTTGTTCTCATTTGCTTTCTCTCTAGGTGTTGCAGTTTGCCTGCAGTGTTGTTAATAAAATCATGACAAAACAGCTTAAGGGAGCAAGAGGTTTTATTCTTGGCTTATGATAGTCCAGTTACAGTTCCTTGTCCAGATTGGCAGAAGAGCCCACAACACCAGGAGCTGAGGGAATACGTCACATAATATCCACATAACCACTGAGAGAGAGAGACAATTCTCACTTGCCAGACCAGCATGTCTGGCCAAGTATACAGAAGAATGGCAACTTTCTCAACTAGTTCCCTCCATCTTATTCACCTGCCCAGGGACTAGTCCCACCCACCATGGACTAGTCTTTGTCCATTAACTAAACAGTCTCCTGAAGGTTTGCTCCAATGCCTGTATCTAATTATGATACCAGGGTATGTGTAACTAGGCAGAAAGTGCATATCTACCCCTCTTGCTTTTTGGACACAGGCTGCTAGTGAGTTAGCCGGGCTGGCTTTCAAAGCACGGTTTACCTAAGGTGAATCTTGAACTTGCATTCCTATCTGAACTATCAAGCAGCTGGGATTGATTACATACCCGGCCAAAAACCCACTAGAGTTTTTAACCTTTAAAAATATAAGATGTATGAAGGTATTTATGTACTTGCTCATATTATCTTGATCAAAACTGTCCCCAATTGGTATATATTGTTGTAATTTATTCCTCTTAGGTCATTCACAATATGACCACAGGTTCAAATTCAGCTTTGCTACTTTTTAATTTTGAATTTGGGCAAGTTTTGAAAACCACAGTCTTTTTCCTTTGTCATGTGTAGCAGATCTTCATGGATGGTTAAATAAGATGTAAGAAAATTGACATAGGTCATAATCAAAAACGTACCATCCCCTACTGTTAGTGACATTGCTTAGTTAACAGTTGATGAATGGACAGGGAAATGTGGTACATTTATACAATGGAATTACTCTGCCATAAAAAATGATGAATTAATGAAATTTTCTGGGAAATGGATAGAATTAGAAACAATTATATCGAGTGAAGTATCCTAGACACAGAAAATTAAGTGCCATATGTATTTCCTAATAGGTGAATCCTAGTACCAAACCCACTTAGTGACACACTCAAAGATAAATCTCTGTAATAACTACAGTAATTGCAAAGATTATAAACAGGAGGGATGGGGAGAGAGGGGACCATGTTACAGCAGAGAAAATAGGCCACCATCAAGGACTGCAAGTAAGTAAGGAGACATCTGCTTAAGCTCACAGATTTTCCTTCCTGGTCACTTGCAATTGATGGGGTATGTTCTCACCAGACAGGGAGGGCATAGAGTCTGACAGATAAAAGGCAACCATCCTGCAAATGGGAGACTGACCCCCTCTCACCACAGTCTCCCACTCTTATTCCATCTACCTTTGAATCTACTCTTATGATAAGACTCTATTTTAACAGCCTTTTATCTCTGGCTAGGAGGTGACATCCAATACCCATCAGGATGGAACCAAGGGCAGTCCAGGAACAGCAAAACTGGAAAAAAAAACAAACCATAATTCAGAACATCAGAGACCCTACAGTAATCACCAGGAACCAGGCCAGCCTATTCTTTCCCCATCCTAAAGCTCAGGGAAATTTACAGAAGATGGGGCAGTAAGATTGTAAGAGCCTAAAGATGGGGAGGAGCAACGATATGCAAATACTCCATACAAGTTAGGACCAAAGTAATCATAATAGGACTTTGTATGACCTGCGCAGTGACCAACATGTCATTGACCCCCCCCAAAATCTAGCATGGATCACAAGCACTAGAGACAAGGGATTAACAGCCACAATAGTGTTCCTATACTAAAGGGGAACACAAGAAAGAGCTCTAGCAATGCTTCTGAGTCCTTACACCTCATCAGAAAGGAGGACCCAGAGGGAAGTTTGACATGCACACTAAAGGATGTTCCAGGGATGGGGGGGAGGAGGCAGTGGGAATAAGAGAGGGAAGGGGGGAAAGGTAGAGGAAAAGGGGGAAGGAAGCAAGGGCATCCAGGGAAGGGTGGAGGGAGTGAGGGGAATGGGGTACCTATTAAATTTGTATGAGTGGAAAAAATAATAACAAAAAATGAAAAAAATTAAACTTTATTTATTTATTTATTCGTGTGTGTGTGTGTGTGTGTGTGTGTGTGTGTGTGTGTGTGTGCATGTGCATTAGAGGGCACTGTGTGTCACTGTGGAGGACCAGTGGTGACTTCTTGGGAATCATCTTGGATTGCTTCTACCTTTTTCTTGTGCCCAGGCCCATGAACCAGCATAAACCCGCACTTGTATGCAGGAAACAGAAGTGGAAGCTGTAGGAATTGCTCAGGCATAGGTCAGAGGGAGCCTAGGATGTTCTCCATCATCCAATTGCATTGTATCATACATGAGTATTTATAGGAAAAAAACCAAAGAACAGCATGGTCAAATTTTTTATAGGATTACATTTAATGTACATCCCAGGCTAATAAAGAAAAGGCAGAAGTGACATCTACTTGTGTGGTACCAGACATGATGTCTCCAGGTAGAGTTAAAAGCAGACATGATACTTGGTTGCTAAAAGGGAATGGACAATGAATGTCTCAAAGCAAAGTTATCTGGTTATTGTGATATGTGCATAATCTTGTGATCCATGTATTCACATTTCTAATGGTCTCAAATATACAGGGAAGAAACTTCTAGGAAAAGTTTCAGCCTTAGCAGTTCTGAGAAGAACAAAAACTGTCCAAGAACAGATAGGAGGCAATTCAACTCCCAAGGGGAAGAATCCAATCTGCCACTGTCTGTACAGGCAGGAGACAAACTCAACTCCCAGAGTGAGGAATCAAGCCTAACAACTGTCTGTTCCAGGTGCTAATGCATCAATTCTCTAGAGGGCAGGCTCAGACCTTGGTGACTCCCACATTCTTGCTTCACTCTGAGCTTCCCCGACCTTGCCCACCAGGGCCAGAAGAGCAGGCCACCACCATTTCTGCCTGGCGTTTTTATGTGGGACATGGGATCCAAACTCAGGAACCTCTGCTTGCAAGACAGAGTCTTAACCCCTGAGCCATCTCTCCAGCTCCCCCCTCCAAATTTTGAAGACAGGAAGTAAGCAAAACATGTTATTTAGTACAGTGGTACTTCCACCTACTTTACAACCCTACTGTTGCTGTGCTATTAAAACAGCATCTAAAAAATTTAAGTATAGAAAGCAGCCTGCACAGGTAGAAAAGGGAACGCCTAAAGACAGTGAGTTTAAATAAAAGTCTCATTGCTGGAGGTAGACTATCTTCCCAGGAGCTGTTGGCCAGGGAGACCCTTGGAACTCCACAAACTATAAAGGTTGTTACCACTACTATTAGTTGCAAGCCAGAATTGGGTGGTAAGACCCCTGTTGCTACACCTCATGCATTGGTTGCAGGTCATGGAGAAATAAAGTTGGGACTGAGCTGGACATTCCCTCCATACTAATTGGCTTTCATAAGGTTGAAAAGTATTAGGCAGGCTGCTCTGATATGGGAATTGTCTCCAACAGTCTTGCTCAGCTATGGACCTTGAATACTACAGTACCAAAACGCAGGCTGTGCCTACTGGTGAAATAAATGGCATGACTATCCAGGTATAACCAACAGATTTCTGATTAAATCTGAGCCCTCCTCCACAGCAGGGGATTAATGTCTGGTACAATAGGCTAGGACAAAAACCTGTGCCTGGGGCGATCAGGATCCAGAAGGGAGGCCATCACAACTTGTTTTCGTCAAATGGATGTGATATGTATGTCAAGATGCCTTCTAAACATTTGTGCTTATACCCACAGACTACTGCTTCTGTCTGATGAAGCTCCTGAGAATGAATGATGTTCTTGTGGCATAGTGGCCAAATGCTTAGTCATAGGTCAAACCCTCCAAGGTTCAGGAATCATTGTGGAAGGAGGACAGAGAGAATGCAAGAGCTGGATAAAGGGGATAGAGTGTTGTATGGCATTTTTCTTAAGGTCTAACATAATGCAATCTTGGATTTTTCCCCAAGTATTCATATCGACTAGAGCAGAAGAGTTAGGTATTGAATGTTAACCAATGCCAGTAAAGCTCTGTCTGTTTTCTAACAACTTGAAGCATTATACCTTGGAGGGTAGCTTAACTATCAGTTTCCAGTGAACAAGAAGAGACTGATATGCCAAACTGACAGCAAATTGTACAGAGAGTTCCAGGGTTGCAGTTACCATAAGTCACCACCTCTCCTAGTCAGATACAGGTATCAACTTGACAATTAAAGGAAGAGCTCTGGGCACATATGTGAAGAATTAATGTTAAGACAAGCACTAAAAAAACCTACAGGAAATTGTTTAATTGATGTACGTGGGTCCATTTCCTGGACAGGTGGTGTGATAGTTAAGCCTGGGTGTCAACTTGATACACCTGGTATTAAATAAGATCTGCTGATACCACACCTGGAAGGATCAACAGAGACCCACCCTGGATCCCATCATAACCTCCATAGATATCATAGGATCCTCCCAGTAATGGACCATATAAAAAGAAACCACCAAAGAGAAAAGATGCTTTTTGTAGCTGTGCTAGGAATAGATTTTCCTTCCGGCCACTCAGTTTCTTCGCTTCTTCAACCCTTCCAACTGTCCAAGTCTTCAACTAGATTAAAGACTCTCTAGGAATCCTCCAGCCTTCAGCCATCACCCACTTGACTACTGGATTGAGCAACTACTGGCAGCCATTGTCGGATTACATCAACCATATATCTATAAACCGACTCAATACATCCCCTATTTATTCATTGTGTTGATTCTGTGTCTCTAGAGAATCTGACTAATACAGGTGGTAAGATGGAACAGAGTTGGTTCAGTGTTGGGCATACTTTGGTAGATTTGCAGTAAAGTGAAGGTTGCCTCTCTCTGACCAATACCTGTAGATATGTTGTAGCCAGTTTCCTTGGCTCCTGATGTTGGAATGAACATTCCTGCCAAGCTGAACTACAAATTACAACAGAGAATTGTTCCCCTAAATTGTTTGGCAGGGAGTTTATCAGTATCATACATACAAATTGCAACAGAATTTAATACAATTGTGGAGTGCTGTTGATAAATCTATGAAGCATTTGTGGATTTTGAATGGTATTGTTGGAGAAATATGGAAATATTTGTGGCTATTGGAAAAAGTATCTCGTGTTTGGAAAACAAGACTTGGTTAATGAAAGAAAGCCTAAACTGAAGCAGTTTCTTACCCTTCCAAATGTTTGGCTGCCTAGAAAAGGGCTTTTCCAGGGCTAGCACATGCATGGATTGCAACTGAGACTTGGCTTCATGTGGCAGGTTTGAAATTTCTGCAAAGAACAGTGAAGCTTATAGTTGCAGTAGAGAACCCAGGATATTGGAGATGACAGAATCATGGGACATGAACTGAGGAAGGCTGGAAGAACAGATTAGAGACGGCCCAGAGAAAAATTCTTTATCCTGTGACCAGAAAAGAGGAAATGATGGCCAAAGTTAGCCAGAATTTTGGAGAATTTTGAAACTGCTTGACTACATGATAAGCAACAGAAGATGTACGTTGAGCTATAAGATATGGTATTTATTTTGACAGACTTTAATCTTAACTGTCACTTGATATTTCTTTTTTGTATCCTGATGCTTCCACTTTATAAGAATGTTTATTCTGTGCTGTTATAGGTTGGAAACATTTAACTAGTTTTTGATTTGACAGGTCTTTATGTGAGAGCCTATGTGAAAAAGTTAAAGTCACAGGCCCCCCTCTTCTAGTGCTCGTCCAATTACCAGAGAGAAATTTACAAATTACCTAGGAATTCCACATAAGCCTGGGCAGAACCAGATGGCCATGCCTGGTCCCAGAAGGCGGCCAAATGGCCGGAAGGTCAGATAACTGCTAACCTATGGCCAGTCCTTGAAGAAACTACAGACCCCTTGGTGCCACCCCCCCCCCCAGAACGTACTAGGAAGAGCAGAGTGCCATCAGTCACCATAACTCAGGGGGTTTGAGGAAGGCTATGTGGACTAAGTGTGAATTCCTCAGTCTCTGCTTGTGATAACACTATAAAATCCTGAAACCTGCTGCCTCAGGGCTGCTCACTCTCACTGCAATGAGAGGTGGGTGTTCCAGGCCTAGGCTTGACTCCTTTGTTTTTGCATCGGTGAATGACTTCAGTGGGTTTCTTTGGACTTTGTGATCTGGGCATAACTTTTTTTTTAAATTTCTGATCATGCAAACTTAACAGGTACACTGGTCCCCTCCCTTCCTCCAGCCCCCCACCCCCCTACTTCCCCCTTCGCTCCCCCCTCCCTCCCCATCCCCCAGGGCTTCCCCCCCATACCCAGAGCATCTTTTAAGGTGCATGCCAAACTCTCCTCTGGGTCCTCCTCTCCGATGAGGTGCAAGGACCCAGTGGCATTTCCCAGAACCCTTTCCTGTGTTCCCCTTAAGCATAAGAACACTACTGTGGCTGTCAATCCTTTGCCTCCAAGGATCCTAGTGCCTTTAGCAAATGCTGACTTTGTGGGGTCAATAATGTGTTAGACACTGTGCAAGTCATGCAAAGTCCTATTATGATTGCTTCGGCCCTAACTTGTGTGGAGTATCTTGCATATCATTACTCCTCCCATCCTTGTGCTCTTACAATCTTACCACCCCCTCTTCTGCAAATTTCCCTGAGTTCAGGATGGGGAGAGATTAGGCTGGCCCAGTTCCAGGTGGTTGATGTAGAGTCTCTGATATTCTGAATTATGATTTGTTAATTTTTTTTAGTTTTGCTGCTCCTGCAATGCCCTTGGCTCCATCCTGAAGGGTATTGGATGTCACCCCCTGGCCAGAGACAAAAAGCTGTTAAACTAGAGTCTTGTTATAAGAGTATATTCAAAGGTAGATGGAATAAAAGTAGGAGACCGTGGTGAGGGAGGGGTCAGTCTCCCATTTGCAAAATGGTTACTTTCTATCTCCCAGACTGTATGACCTCCCCTTCATACCCCATCAGTTGTAAATGATCAGGAAGGAAAGTCTGTGAGCTTAAGCAGATGTCTCCTTACTTACTTGCAGTTCTTGATGGTGGCCTATTTTCTCTGCTGTAACATGGTCCCCTCTCTCCTTGTTTCTGGTGGGGGCCCTCCTTCCCCATGCCTCCTGTTCATAATCTTTGCAATTACTGTAGTTATTACAGAGATTAATCTTTCAGTGTCTCTAAGTGGGTTTGGTACTAGGATCCACCTATTAGGGAGTACATACGGTGCTTAATTTTCTGTGTCTGGAATACTTCACTCAATATAATTGTTTCTAATTCCATCCATTTCCCAGAAAATTTCATTAATTCATCATTTTTGATGGCCGAGTAGTATTCCATTATATAAATGTACCATATTTTCCTTATCCACTTATAAACTGTTGGACAGTTGGGTTGATTCCATGACTTTGCTATTGTAAACAGTGCTGCTATGAACATGGTCATGCTTGTGCTATCGAGGTGAATTTTTGCTGTATGGGGGGTTATTCCCAAAAGTGGAATAGCAGAGTCATTATGGCATTTCAATCTTTAATTTCTGTAAGAATCGCTAGATGGCTCGCCAGAGTGGTTGTATGAGCCTGCATTCCCACCAGCAATGTAGCAGAGTTCCCCTCTCTCCACATCCTCTCAAGCATTTGGTGTTGTTTGTATTGTGGATTTTTGCCATCCTGACCAGGGTGAGATGATATCTCAGGGAAGTTTTGATTTGCATTTCCCTGATGGCTAAGGATGTGGAGCATTTTTTAAGATATTTGTTAGACATTTTAATTTCATCTCTGGTAAAGTTTCTTTTAAGTTCCAGGGTCCATTTTTTAACTGGTCCATTTGTTTCCTTAGTGTTTAGTTTTCTAAGTTCTTTGTGCACTCTGGATAATAGAACTCTATCAGATATGTGGTTAGTGAAGATTTTCTCCCATTCTGTGGGTTGCCGTTGTGCTCGAGTTACAATCTCTTTATCTGAACAGAAGCTCTTTAATTTCACAAGATCCCATTTGATGAGTGTTGGTTGTAGTGATTGTGCTATTGGATGTCCATTTAGGAAATGTTGGCCTAGCCCAATCAGCTCGAAGGAGTTCCCTACCCTTTCACATATGGTTTTTATAGTCTCTGGCCTTATATCGAGGTCCTTGATCCATTTGGAATTAATTACTGTACATGGTGACAAATACGGGTTCAGTTTTAATCATCTGTATATGGATATCCAGTTTTGCCAACACCATTTGTTGAAGATGCTGTTCTTTTTCCATTGGATTTTTTGGGTCCCTTTGTCAAAGATCAAATGGCTGTATTTTTGTGGGCTTATATCTGGGTCTTCAATCCTTATCCATTGATCTGTGTGTCTATTTTGGAGCCAATACCAGGCTGTTTTTATAACGATGGATTTGTAGTATAGACTAAGGTTTGATATGGTTATACCTCCAGCAGTGTTTTTGTTACTCAGGATTGTTTTTGCTATCCTGGGTCTTTTGTGCCTCCATATGAATGTTGAGATTGTTTGGTCAATTTCTTTAAAGAATTGTTTTGGGATTTTAATTGGTATAGCATTGAATTTGTATATTGCCTTTGGTAGGATGGTCATTTTTACAATATTGATTCTGCCATTCCAGGAAAATGGGAGGACTTTCCACCTCATGGTGTCTTCTGCATTTTCTTTCTTTTTTTTTTATTAACATTTTTTATTATTTCCGCTCATACAAACTTAATAGGTAGACCAGTTCCCTCCCCCCTCCTCCTTCCCCCAAACCCCCTGCTCCCCCTCCCGTCCTCCCCATCTCCCAGTGCCTCCCCCCCAATTCCCAGAAAGTCCTTTATTGTGTATGCCTAACTCTCCTCTTGGTCCTCCTTTCCGATGACGTAAAAGGACCCAGTGGCATTTCCCTGAACCCTTTCTCGTGTTCTCCTTAAGCATGGGAACACTACTGTGGCCATCAATCCCTTGCCTCCAAGGATCTTGGTGCCTTTAGCTGATGCTAGACTTTGTGAGGTCAATAGTGTGACGGACATGGCGCAGGGCATGCAAAGTCCTATTATGATTGCTTCAGCCCTATCTAGTGTGGAGACTCTTCAAATCATTGCTCCCCCCATCCTTTTGCTCTTACAATCTTACCGCCCCCTCTTCCGCAGATGTCCCTGAGCTTTAGGATGGGGGGAGATTAGGCTGGCTTAGTTCTATGTGGATGATATAGAGTCTCTGAAGTTCTGGATTGTGGTTTGTTGATTTTCTTTTGCAGTTTTGCTGCTCCTGCAATGCCCTTCACTCCATCCTGATGGGCACTGGATGTCACCCCCTGGTCAGAGACAAAAAACTGTTAAACTGGAGTCTTGTTATAATAGCACATTCAAGGGTAGATGTAATAAAAGCAGGAAACCTCGGTGAGGGAGGGATCAGTCACCCATTTGAAAAATGATCTCTTTTCATCTGCCAGACGATATGCCCTCCCCTTCTGGTGAGATCATACCCCCTCAGTTGTACATGATCAGGAACGAACGTCTGTGAACTTAACCAGGTGTCACATTACTTACTTGCATTCCTTGGAGGTCGATTTTCTCTGCTGTAACATGGTCCCCTCTCTCCTTGTGTCTTGTGTGACCCTCCAACCCTATCCCTCCTGTTCACAATCCTTGCAATTACCGTATTACATAGGTTTACCCTTGAGTGTCTCAATGTGGGCTGGGTGAGTTTGGTACTAGGAGCCACCTATTAGGGAGTACATACGGCGATTAATTTTCTGGGTCTGGGATACTTCACTTAATATAATTGTTTCTAATGACATCCATTTCCCAGCAAATTCCAGTAATTCATCATTTTTGATGGCTGAGTAGTACTCCATTGTATAGATGTACCACAGTTTCCTTATCCACTCGTCAACTGTTGGACATTTAGGTTGATTCCATGACTTTGCTATTGTAAACAAACAGTGCTGCTATGAACATAGTCGTGCTTGTGCTATCGAGGCGAACCTCTGCTGTATGGGGGGTTATTCCCAAAAGTGGAATCGCAGGGTCATATGGCATTTCAATCTTTAATTTCTTTAAGAATGTCCAGACGGCTCACCAGAATGGCTGTATGAGCCTGCATTCCCACCAGCAATGTAGCAGAGTTCCCCTCTCTCCACATCCTCTCCAGCACTTGCTGTTGTTTGTATTGTGGATTTTTGCCATCCTGACCAGGGTGAGATGATATCTCAGGGAAGTTTTGATTTGCATTTCCCTGATGGCTAAAGAAGTGGAGCATTTTTTAAGATATTTGTTAGACATTTTAATTTCATCTCTGGTAAAATTTCTTTGAAGTTCCAGGGCCCATTTTTTAATTGGGCCATTGGTTTCCTTGGTGTTTAATTTTCTAAATTCTTTGTGCACTCTGGACAGTAGAGCTCTATCAGATATGTGGTTAGTGAAGATTTTCTCCCATTCTGTGGGTTTCCTTTGAGCTCGTGTGGCAATCTCTTTATCTGAACAGAAGCTCTTTAATTTCACAAGATCCCAACTGTTGAGAGTTGGTAGCAGTGACTGTGCCATTGGATGTCTCTTTAGGAAATGTTGGCCTAGCCCAATCAGCTCAAGGGAGTTCCCTATCCGTTCAGTTATGATTTTTATAGTCTCTGGCCTGATATCAAGGTCCTTGATCCATTTGGAATTAAGTCTTGTACATGGTGACAAGTACGGGTCCAGCTTTAATCTTCTGCATGTGGAGATCCAGTTGTGCCAGCACCATTTGTTGAAGATGCAGTTCTCTTTCCATTGGATTTTTTGGGCCCCTTTGTCGAAGATCAAATGGCTGTATTTTTGTGGGCTTATATCTGGGTCTTCAACCCTTATCCATTGATCTGTGTGTCTATTTTGGAGCCAGTACCAGGCTGTTTTTATAACTATGGATTTGTAATATAGACTAAGGTTTGGTATGGTGATACCTCCAGCAGTGTTTTTGTTACTCAGGATTGTCTTTGCTATCCTGGGTCTTTTGTGCCTCCATATAAATTTTGAGATTAATTGGTCAACTTCTTTAAAGAATTGCTTTGGGATTTTAATTGGTATAGCACTGAATTTGTATATTGCCTTTTGAAGGATGGTCATTTTTACGATGTTGATTCTGCCAATCCAGGAGCATGGGAGGTCTTTCCACCTTCTGATGTCTTCTGCAATTTCTTTCTTTAGGGATTTAAAGTTTTCATTGTAAAGGTCTTTTACCTCCTTGGTTAGGTTTATACCAAGGTATTTCATTTTTTTAGGGGCTATAATAAATGGGATTGTTTCTCTCAAGGCTTTTTCACTTCTTTCATTTTGGGCATATAGGAAGGCCTCTGATTTTTGCACATTTATTTTGTATCCTGCCACCCTGCTGAACTTTTCAATTAGTTCCAGGAGCTTCCTGGTGGAGTTTTTGGGATCCCTCAGGTATAAGATCATGTCATCTGCAAATAGGGATAGCTTGACTTCTTCCTTGCCGATTTGAATCGCTTTTATGTCCCTTTCTTGTCTTATGGCTTCAGCTAAGACTTCAAGTACAATATTGAATAGAAGTGGTGAGAGTGGACAGCCTTGTCTAGTTCCTGACCGAAGTGGGAATGCTTCCAATTGTTCCCCATTGAGCATAATCCTTGCTGTGGGCTTGTTGTATACAACTTTTATTATATTGATAAAGGTTCCTTCCATTCCTACTGTCTCTAGCGTTTTGATCATAAAAGGCTGTTGGATCTTGTGAAAGGCTTTTTCTGCATCTATCGAGAGTATCATGTGGTCTTGGACTTTGGATTGGTTTACATGATGAATTACATTTATTGATTTTCGTATGTTGAACCAACCTTGTGTGCCGGGGATGAAGCCTACTTGGTCCCTGTGAATGATCTTTTTGATATGATTTGAATCCGATTTGCTAAGACTTTGTTGAGAATCTTTGCGTCTGTGTTCATCAGGGAGATCGGCCTGTAGTTTTCTTTTTTAAGTGAATCTTTATTAGGTTTTGGGATTAAGACGATATTAGCTTCATAGAGGGAATTTGGTAGTGTTCCTTCCTTTGCTATTTGATGGAACAGTTTAAGGAGTATTGGTGTTATTGACTCCTTAAATGTCTGGTAGAATTCTGTGCTGAATCCATCTGGTCCAGGACATTTTTTGGTGGGAAGATTCGAGATTACTTCTTCAATTTCCTTATATGTTATAGGGCCATTTAAGTAATTCACAACTTCCTGATCCAATTTAGGTAAGATGTGTTTACTTAGAAACTCATCCATCTCTTCTGTGTTGTCAAACTTCACTGAGTATAAGTTTTTGAAATATGATGTTATAATTCTCTGGATTTCTTGGGTATCAGTAGTGATTACTCCATGTTCATTTCTAATTTTGTTAATTTGGGTTTTCTCGCTCTTGCTTTTGGTTAATTTAGCTAGGGGTGTATCTATCTTATTGATTTTTTCAAAGAACCAGCTTTTTGACTGGTTGATTTTTTCTATTGTTTTCTTAGTCTCGATTTCAGATATTTCTCCCCTTATTTTGCTAATCTCCTCTCTTCTACTACTTTTGGGATCAGATTGCTCAAGTTTCTCTAAAGCCTTAAGCTGCATCGTTAAGTTATTTATTTCTGATGTTTCCATTTTTTTGATGTAGGCATTAAGAGCTATGAACTTATCTCTTAGGACAGCTTTCGTTGTGTCCCAGAGATTTTGGTAAGTTGTATTTTCGTTATCATTCACTTTCAGGAAATCTTGAATTTCCTTTTTAATTTCTTCCTGAATCTAGTTCTCATTCAGCATCATATTGTTAAGTTTCCAGGAGTTAGTGTATTTTCTGTTGTTTGTTGTGTTGTGAATGTCCAGCTTTAGGCCGTGGTGGTCTGATAGGGCACAGGTTAGAATTTCAACTTTCTTGTATATGTGTAGATTCATTTTGTGGCCCAATATGTGATCTATTTTGGAAGAAGTTCCGTGTGCTGCTGAGAAAAATGTGTATTCTTTGGTGCGTGGGTGAAAAGTTCGATAGAGATCTGTAAGGTCCATTTCTTTAAGGGTTTGATTAAGTTCCAAAGTGTCTCTGTTACGCTTTTGACCTGTTGATCAATCCCATGTTGAGAGGGCAGTGTTGAAGTCCCCAAGAATTATCGTTTGGGGGTTGATTTCTTGCTTTAGGTGCTGTAGGGTTTTCTTAATGAATGTGGAGGGGCCCGTGTTGGGTGCATAAATGTTCAGGATTGTGAAGTTTTCCTGGTGAATTGTACCTGTGACTAAAATGTAGTATCCATCTGTGTCTCTTATGCTTTTCTTTGATTTGAAGTCCACTTTGTCTGATATCATAATGGCTACCCCTGCCTGTTTCCTGGTTCCATTAGCTTGCAAGATTTTGGACCAGCCTTTCATTCTTAGGATGTGCCTATCTTTTGTGGTGAAATGAGTTTCCTGAAGGCAGCAGATTATTGGATTGTGGTTTTTAATCCAAGTTTGTAATCCGTGTCTCTTAATTGGCGAGTTAATACCATTGACATTTAATGTTATAATGGAGAAATTATTTTTAATTCTGGACATTTTTATGTTTATTAGATTTTGTAAGCATGTTGTTTGATGTTTATGTTTTGGTGGTATTATACTTCCCTTCTGTCCTCCTGGATACGCTTGTTCTTTTCTTCAAGCTTGAGTATCAGTTCTAGGATTTTTTGAAGGCCTGGTTTGGTAGACATGTATCCCTTCAATTTGTCTTTGTGCTGGAAAACTTTTCTTTCTCCCTCAATCATGACAGATAGTTTTGCCGGGTATATCAGTCTGGGTTGGCATTTTTGCTCATTTAATACTTGAAGTATGTCTCTCCAAGCTCTTCTTGCTTTTACTGTTTCCATTGAGTAGTCATTTTTTATTCTAATAGGTTTACCTTTAAAAGTGAGTTGCTTTTTTTCTCTTGAAGCTCTCAGCACCTTTTCTTTGTCTTGAATGTGGAGTGTTTTGACTATTATTTGCCATGGCGATTTTCTCTTTTGGTCGTATCTGTTTGGAGTGCGAAATGCCTCTTGTATTTGGATAGGCCTCTCATTCTTTAATTGTGGGAAGTTTTCATTTATTATGAATTGAAATATTTCCTCAGGTGTGGTATTTTGGGATTCTTGTTCTGGTATTCCATGAATGCGCATGTTAGGCTTCTTCAGGGTGTCCCATATCTCTTGAATGTTCCTCTCCAGTATCTTTTTGGCTTTAACAATCTCTTCCATTGAGCTGGTTAATTCTCCCACTTTGTCTTCAAGATCTGAAATTCTATTTTCTGCCTCATTTGTTCTGCTTATAAGACTCTCTGTTGAGTTTTGGGTTGAAGATAACTTGTCTTTTAGTTCAATTTTAAACTCTGCCTGAGACTGTTTTAATTGCTCCATACCTATTTTTGTTTCTTGAACTGTTTTTCTCAACTCCTCCAAGTGCCTGTTGTGTTCCTGTTCCAAGTGGTTGATACGGTTGTTTAACTCTTCTCGGATTTCCTCTTTCATAGTATTAATCATGGTAAGGATCATACTCTGAAAGTCATTATGTTGGGTCTGGCTTTCGTGGCTCTTTTCTGTGGATTTGTTCTGGTCAGAATCCCTCATTGTGGGATTGATTCTTTCGGCAGGAGATTGGTCTTCTTGGGTTTTATTTCTCGTGGATCTGCACTTTGACTTGTACATTGTTGTTTTGAGTTTTAGGACCTTTCAGTTTCTGTGTGTTTTTCACTGAATCGACGTAGTTAGTATTGTTACGCTTGCCAGTTATTACTAGTGCTTGCCTTGGATTGGGTATGTTTGTGTATTGTTATTATTATATCCTAGATGAGGCTACTAGGCTGTTAGTACGTCAGTTAAGTCAGGTTATGTTACCAGGGGGTGAATATTAGTTAGGTAGTGCACTTTTACGATTTAGTTTCTTGGTGAAATGTGGGGGTGAGTGGTGTACTCCCTGGAGTTGTATGTTGTGGGGTGGCTGTATGAGAAAGTTGATCTACAGCATTGATACTTTAAAGGATCAGTAAGGTGAAAAGAAAAAGTTTACTTATCTTTGGGCTGGATGAGAAGAAACTCGCCCACATGATATAATGATTGTAGTGGAGTCCAGATGTATGGCCTGTGCTCCCTTTGTTCCTTAGAATTTTGCTTGAGTTTCCTTTGGGCTCTATTGAATTCTGAGTAGCAGTGTGTCTTCCATGGACCACGTACGTAGGTCCCCGGTGGGCCAGAGAGGCAGAGGGTCTGATGTTGATGGCAGAAGTCTTCACCTGCGTTCTGGGAAGGTGGGCAAGGAGAGGGGCGGGGCCCTGGGGGCAAAGCTGGCGGCTGCGCAATGCGGTGCTGCTGGCCGGGCGGCTCCCGGGTGGGGGGCAGGCCTGGGCTGGGCTCTTTTGATCCCTGGCTCAATGGCAGAATTCTTCACCTGGGCTCCAGGGGGGTGGCTAGGCCCACGGAGCGGGAGGATGCGAGGGGCTTGGGTCCCGGGCGGGGCCCAAGCTAAGCCGCAGTTGGCCTGGGTGCTCGCTGCCGGGACCCGTGGGGCTCCGGGGTTGTTAGGGGATGGGTTGGGCTCTCTCTCTCTCTCTCTCTCACTCACTCACCTTGGGCGGGGGCGGGGCAGCGCGGAGGGGCTGGGCTGGGGTCCTCCGGGCCGGGGGCGCAGGCCAAGCCACAGCCAGCCTGGGTGCTCGCCGCCGGGACGCGTGGGGCTCCGGGGTGGTTGGGGGCTGGGCTGCGTTTTCTTTCTTTAGGGTTTTAAAGTTTTCATTGTTAAGGTCTCTTACTTCCTTGGTTAGGTTTATACCAAGGTATTTCATTTTTGGGGGGGGCTATTATAAATGGGATTTTTTCTTTCAGGGCTTTTTCACTTCTTTCATTTTGGGCATATAGGGAAGCCACTGATTTTGTACATTTATTTTGTATCCTGCCACCCTGCTGAACTTCTGTATTAGTTCCAGGAGCTTACTGTTGGAGTTTTTGGGATCACTCAGGTATAAGATCATGTCATCTGCAAATAGAGATAACTTGACTTCTTCCTTGCCGATTTGAATCCTTTTTATGTCCCTTTCTTGTCTTATGGCTTCAGCTAAGACTTCAAGTACAATATTGAATAGAAGTTGTAAGAGTAGACAGCCTTGTCTAGTTCCTGATCGAAGTGGGAATGCTTCAATTTTTTCCCCATTGAGTAGAATCCTTGCTGTGGGCTTGTTGTATACAGCTTTTATTATATTGATAAAGGTTCCTTCCATTCCAACTGTCTCTAGGGTTTTCATGATAAAGAGCTGGTGGATCTTGTCAAAAGCTTTTTCTGCATCTATCAAGAGTATCATGTGGTCTTTGAGTTTGGACTGGTTTATATGGTGAATTACATTTATTGATTTGCATATGTTGAACCAACCTTGTGTGCCTGGGATAAAGCCTACTTGATCCCTGTGAATGATCTTTTTGATGTTTTTAACCTGATTTGCTAAGACTTTCTTGAGAATCTTTGCGTCTGTGTTCATTAGAGAGATTGGCCTATAGTTTTCTTTTTTAAGTGTATCTTTATTAGGTTATGGGATTAAAATGATATTAGCCTCATAGAAGGAATTTGGTAGTGTTCATTCCTTTGCTATTTGATGGAACAATTTAAGGAGTATTGGTGTCATTAGCTCCTTAAATGAATGGTAGAACTCTGTGCTGAATCCATCTGGTCCAGGACATTTTTTGGTGGGAAGATTTGAGATTACTTCATCGATTTCCTCATATGTTATAGGACTATTTAAATAATTCACAACTTCCTGATCCAATTTAGGTAAGTTGTGTTTACTTAGGAATTCATCCATCTCTTGTGTGTTGTCAAATTTCACAGAGTATAAGTTTTTGAAATATGATGTTATAATTCTCTGGATTTCTTGGGTATCAGTAGTGATTACTCCATGTTCATTTCTAATTTTGTTAATTTAGGTTTTCTCTCTCTTGCTTTTGGTTAATTTAGCTAGGGGTGTATCTATCTTATTGATTTTTTTCAAAGAACCAGCTTTTTGACTGGTTGATTTTTACTATCGTTTTCTTAGTCTCGATTTCGGATATTTCTCCCCTTATTTTGCCAATCTCCTCTCTTCTACTGCTTTTGGGACCGGATTGCTGTAGTGTCTCTAAAGGTTTAAACTGCATTGGTAAGTTATTTTTTTCTGATGTTTCCATTTTTTATGTAGGCATTAATAGCTATGAACTTACCTCTTAGTACAGCTTCATTGTGTCCCAGAGATTTTGGTAAGTTGTATTTTCATTATCGTTCACTTTCAGGAAATCTTGAATTTCCTTTTTAATTTCTTCCTGAATCCAATTCTCATTCAGCATCATAGTGTTAAGTTTCCACAGTTAGTGTATTTTCTGTTGTTTGTTGTGTTGGGGATGTCAAGCTTTAGACCACAGTTGTCTGATAGGGTACAGGCTAGAATTTCAACTTTCTTGTATGTGTGGAGATTCTTTTTGTGGCCCAATATGTGATCTATTTTGGAGAAAGTTCTATGTGCTGCTGAAAAAAATGTGTATTCTCTGGTGCATGGATGAAAAGTTTGATAGAGATCTGTAAGGTCCATTTCTTTAAGGGGTTGATTAAGTTCCAAAGTATCTCTGTTAAGTTTTTTACTTGTTGAGAGGGCGGTGTTGAAATCCCCAAGAATTACCATTTTGGGGTTGATTTTTTTGCCCTAGACATTCTAGCGTTCGCTTAATGAATGTGGGGGGACCTGTATTGGGTGCATGTATGTTCAGTATTGTGAAGTCTTCCTGGTGAATTGTACCTGTGACTAAAATGTAGTATCCATCTGTGTCTCTTATGATTTTTTTTTGGTTTGAAGTCCACTTTGTCCAATAGCATAATGGCTACCTCTGCCTGTTTCCTGGTTCCATTGGCTTGTAGAATTTCGGACCAGCCTTTCATTTTTAGGATGTGCCTATCTTTTGTGGTGAGATGGGTTTCCTGCAGGCAGCAGATTGATGGGTTGTGATTTTTAATCTCAGTTTGTAATCTGTGTCTCTTGATAGGTGAGCTAATTCAATTGATATTTAATGTTATAATGGAGAAATTACTTTTAATTCTGGGCACTTTTTATGTTTAGTGACTTTCATAAATATATTATTTGGCTTTTAGCATTTGGTAATATTATACTTCCCTTCTGTCCTCCTGGATATGCTTGTTCTTTTCTTCACGTTTGAGTATCATTTCTAGCATTTTTTGAGGGCCTAGTTTGGTCGACATGTATCCCTTCAAGTTGTCTTTGTGCTGGAAAATTTTTCTTTCTCCCTCAGTCATGACGGATAGTTTTGCAGGGTATATCAGCCTGGGTTGATATTTTTGCTCATTCAGTTCTTGAAGTACGTCTTTCCAAGCTCTTCTTGCTTTTACTGTTTCCATTGAGAAGTCATTTGTTATTTTAATAGGTTTACCTTTAAAAGTGACTTTATTTTTCCCCTTTAAGCTCTCAGCACCCTTTCTTTGTCTTGAATGTGGAGTGTCTTAACTATTATTTGCTGTGGCGAGTTTCTAGTTTGCTCATATCTGTTTAGGGTGTAGAATGCCTCTTGTATATGGATGGGCTTCTCTTTTTTTAGATGAGGAAAGTTTTCCTTGATGATAGTTTGAAAAATTTCCTCAGGTGTATTTTGGGATTCTTGCTCTGGTATTCCATGAATACCCATGTTAGGCTTCTTCAGGTTGTCCCATAACTCTTGAATATTTCTCTTGAGTATCTTTTTGGCTTTAACAACCTCTTCCATTGAGCTGGTTAATTCTCCCACTTTGTCTTCAAGGTCTGAAATTCTATTTTCTGCTTCATTAGTTCTGCTGATAAGACTCTCTGTTGAGTTCTGGGTTGAAGATAATTTGTCTTTAATTCGGTTTTAAACTCTGCTTGAGTCTGTTTTAACTGATCTATGCCTATTTTTGTTTGTTGTACTGTTTTTCTCAACTCCTCCAAGTGTCTGTTGTGTTCCTCTTCAAAGTGGTTGATGTGGTTATTTAATTCCTCCTGGATTTCCTCTTTCATAGTATCGATCATGGTAATGATCATGTTTTGAAAGTGGTTATCTTCAGTCAGGCTTTCTTGGCTATTTTCCGTGGATTTGTTCTGATTATAGTCTATCATTATGGGATTAATTCCTTCAGTGGGAGATTTGTTTTCTTGGGTTTTGTTTCTCATGAATTTGCACTTTGACTTGGGCATTGTCATTTTAACTCTTAAGATCTTTCAATTTCTGTGTGTTTTTCACTGAACTGAATTAGTTGGCCTGGAGCAGCTCCTGCTCATGCTGGCTGGTGGGAGGAGCTGGGACTAGTGGGTGGCCTGGGGTTTGGGGGTGAGCAGGGGGAGCTTACCTAGGTTGCAGTGTGTCCTGGCTGGACTGTGAGGCATGCCAGGTGGGTGGGGAAAGGGAGGAGGTGGTGGTGGCAGGTGCAATTGACTTGGGGAGCTGGGGTGTAGCCCAGGAGTCCTCCCCCGGCCCTGAGCAGCACCTGCTCCAGCTGGCTTTTGGGAGGATCTGGGACTAGTGGGTTGCTTGGGGTTTGGGGGTGAGCAGGGGGAGCTTACCTAGGTCTCCATGTGTCCTGGCTGGACTGTGCGGCATCCCAGGCAGGTGGGGAAAGGGAGTAAGTGTCGGTGACAGGCACAATTGACTTGGGGAGCTGGGGCATGGGCCAGGGGTCCTCCCCTGGCCTGGAGCTGTGCCTGCTCTGGCTGGCTGGTAGGAGGACTTGGGACTAGTGAGTTGCCTGGGGTTTGGGGGTGAGCAGGGGGAGCTTACCTAGGTCACAGTGTGTCCTGGCTGGACTGCGCCACATCCTGGGCAGGTGGGGAAAGGGGGTGGGCATAACATTTGGTGCATTGGCGGGGAAGCCCAGAGACCCCTGAACCTCGCCCCAAGGGGTCTGAAAGCCGGCTGATGAGTGTACTCT
Organism: Typhlomys cinereus; assembly: GCA_023101885.1. NCBI lineage: Eukaryota > Metazoa > Chordata > Mammalia > Rodentia > Platacanthomyidae > Typhlomys > Typhlomys cinereus. Next base: position 427,823 of record JALPQD010000501.1, read on the forward strand.
CTATCTCTGTCTCTGTCTCTCTGTGTATTATCTGTAATGTTTGGAATTCCAACCTAAAGGAGCGGGCCAGCAGGTAGGAACCACCTCTGTACGTTTTTGTCTGAATATTCAGGCTTCTGTTTGGAATTGGAAACAGCAGCCAGAAGTGACTAGCGGAAGTGCCATATAGTCATGGCTGCAGGCCCTCAGGAGATGTCTTGGGGTGTCCTCTGGAATCTGGTAAATTGGTAAGTGGCCACTGTCTGTTGGATATTTCTTTTGTGTTGTCTATACGTTGTCCCTGTTGATTGTGTTGACTCAGACAGACGAAACAATGGGGCAGATGGTTTCTAGTCCCTTAGACTTGATGCTAGGACATTTCAAAGACGTTTTGGCTAGAGGATATGACTTATCCGTGAAAATAAAGAACCAGCTGGTCATTTTCTGCAGGTCTGAATAGCCCACCTTTGGAGTAGGGTGGCCCCCGGAGGGGTCCTTTGACCCCCTCCTGATTGCGGAGGTCCGGTCTATAATTCTTTGACCTGGCACTGGGCACCTGGATCAGTTCCCTTATATCAGCATAGAGAGTGACTTAGTAGATAACCCTCCTTCTTGGATAAAGTCTTTTCTTGCAGAAAAACCTCCAACTGTGCTTCCTGTAAAGGCAGCTAAGGCACTGAAGTGACCACCACTGTATCCCGTTCTACAGAAGACTGAGGAAGACCTTGACCTTTCCACCCCCTCCCCACCGCCATATGCAGCTCCACCATCAGCACCCCCAGCTCAAATGACAGCTGAGCATAGTTCAGGGAGGGCAGAGGGCGAGAGGGAAGGCCCTGCCACGGGACCGGAGTCAAAGGTCAGAAAGTCCCAAGGCTGCCATCCCACTCCTCCCCTTAAGACTTATAGGGGCACCCGATGAGCAGGGATGTCAGCAGCTCCTGTACTTGCCCTTTTCCACTAGTGACCTCTATAATTGGAAGATGCAGAATCCACCCTATTCAGAGCAACCCAAAAAGATTGTATCACTGTTAGAATCTGTCCTCTTTACTCATCAGCCAACCTGGGATGATTGCCAGCAGTTATTGCAGATTCTCTTCACTACTGAAGAGAGGGAGAGAATCATAGCTGAAGCCAGGAAAGTGATAATGTGGGCCCACTGGGGAAATCACTACTAACCCTGCAGTAATTGACTCCGCTTTTCCTTTGAGCAGGCCTGATTGGGACCATAATACAGATGAGGGAAGGGACAGGTTACGCCAGTACTGCCAGGCTCTGTTGGGGGGGTCTCAAGGCAGGGGCTCAGAAGCCCTCCAATTTGGCCAAAGTTTAGGACTTCAGGCAAGGAGACAAGGAGACCCCAGCTGCGTTCTTAGAATTATAGAAGCTTTTAGACAGTACACCCCCTTAGACCCTGAGAAACAGGAGAACTTTGCAGCTGTGGCCATGGCATATATATATATATGTATATATATATATGGCTCAGCCCCAGATATCAAGAAAAAGCTTCAGAAGGTAGAAAAAATAGGAGAGAAGACGTTTAGAGACTTATTGGAAATAGCTGAAAAGGTGTGTAATAGCAGGGAGACTGAGGATGAAAAACAAATAAAGACAGAAAAAAAAGAAGACAGCACAGGTTAGGGAAGGAGCAGGCGGATGAGTTGGCAAAGATAATGTTGGCTACAACCATGGAATGGAAGGAATGAGAGTGCCACCAAAAGACATTGAGGAGAACAAACTGTCAGAGCCGATACCCAACTAAAGATCAAGGTAGGCCCTATCTGGGGAAAGACCAATGTGCTTATTGCAAAGAAAGAGGACACTGGGCTAAGGAACGCCCTAAGAAGAAGTCTCTGATCCTTATTGAGGGAACTTACGAGTCTGACTAGGAATGTCAGGGTTTGGCACCCCTCCCCAAACCCAGTGTAACTCTAAAGGTGGATGGGAAGCCAATAGACTTCCTGGTGGACACGGGGGCTCAACACTCAATCCTCCTAAAGCCACTGGAAAAGTTGACTCACAAAACCTTTTGGGTCTAAGGGGCCACTGGATTAAAGCCTTACCCACGGACTACCCAAAGAATGGTGGACTTGGGAGTGGGATGAGTAATCCACTCATTTATGGTGATCCCCAAATGCCCGTATCCTCTCTTGGGGAGAGATTTGACTAAAGTAGGGGCTCAGATCAGATTTACTCCTGAGGGAGTCCAAATCAAGGATAAAACAGGACAGCCCATCCTGGCTTTAATAATGAGGTTAGAAGATGAATATCGCCTATATGAATGGCCCTGAGCCATTCCTGTGACAACTGGGATAGAAGAATGGCTAAGACTTTTTCCTAGAACTTGGGCCAAGACTGGAGGAATAGGTTTAGCTGCTAACAGGCCTCCCATTTATATAGAACTCAAACCAGGAGCTGAGCCAGTGCGTGTAAAACACTCAATGCCCCTAGAATCCCGGACCAGGATTACACCTCATATCAGGAGGCTAATTGAGGCAGGGATTCTGACCCTGTGCCACTCAGCCTGGAACACACCACTCCTCCCAGTAAAGAAGCCAGGTGACAAAAAGGAATACTGGCCGGTCCAAGACTTGAGGGAAATCAACAAGAGGGTGATGGACATACACCCTACCATCCCCAACCCTTACATCTTGCTTAGCTCAATAGCATCCACTAAGCAATAGTATTCTGTTCTGGACCTCAAAGATGCTTTTTTCAGCATCCCGTTAGTGCCTCAGAGTCGAGACATTTTTGCGTTTGAATGGACAGACCCTGAGAAGAGCGGCCAACTAACTTGGACCATGCTTCCACAAAGGTTTAAGAACTCTCCAACCCTTTTTGATGAAGCCTACATGCTGATCTTCATGAGTTTAGAAGGGACCACCCTCACTTAACTCTCTTCCAGTATGTTGATGACCTTCTCATTGCCACAGAAACAGAGAGAGAATGTCAGGAAGGGACTCGGGACTTGTTAAAAACACTAGGAGACTTGGGATACCGGGCATCTGCTAAAAAGGCTAAGTTCTGCCACTGAGAGGTTACATACCTAGGGTACATGTTTAAAGAATGAAGCAGATGGCTCATGGAGGCCAGGAAAGAAACTGTCCTTCGCATTCCCACTCCTAAAACATCCCAATAAGTGAGGGAATTCATGGGGTCTGCAGGATTCTGCCGATTATGGATCCCAGGGTTTGCTGAGATTACAAGGCCCCTCTATGAAGTCACCAACAAGGGCAAAACCTTTAAATGAACGGATAGACAGCAGCAGGCCTTTGAAGCTCTCCAACCTCATCTCGGCCCCAGCACTGGGGCTGCCAGATGTCACTAAACCCTTTCAACTCTTCGTGGACGAGGCAAATGGGGTTGCAAAGGGGGTACTTATGCAGACTCTGGGACCCTGGAGGAGGCCAGTGGCTTATCTATCAAAAAAACTAGATCCTATGGCTTCAGGATGCCCCCCCCCCTTGCTTGAGGATTATAGCAGCAACAGCCTTGCTAGTCAAGGATGCCAATAAATTAACTATGGACAGAACTTGTCAGAAAACAACTCCTCACACAATTGAAGGAGTATTAAAACAACCCCCTGAAAGATGGATTAGTAATGCCCAGATTACGCATTACCAGTCTTTACTCTTGAACCCTCTCAGAATTACTTTCCAGGCACCTGAAATCCTGAATCTGGCCACACTCCTACCAACGCCTGACCTAGAGACTTCCATCCATCAGTGCATTGACATCCTGGCACAGGTCCATGGGGTAAGAGAAGACTTGTGAGATACGCCCTTGACTGAGGCCAGCCAGACATGGTTCACAGATGGGAGCAGCTTCGTCTGAAATGGAGTCAGGTATGCTAGAGGAGTGGTAGCCTCTCAAGAGGAGGTCCTATGGGCCCAGACTTTGCTTCCAGGCATGTCTGCCCAGAGGGCTGAACTAATAGCCCTGACTAAGGCCTTACAATTGGGAAGAGACAAAGTTGCAAATATCTATACAGATAGTAGATATGCATTTGCCACTGTGCATGTCCATGGTGCCATCTACCAGGAGAAAGGACTATTAACGGCAGAAGGAAAGCCCATTAAAAATAAGCAGGAGATACGGGACTTGCTAGAGGCCATATGGCTCCCTAAGAGGGTAGCTATCATCCACTGTCTGGGTCACCAAAAAGGTATGGACCAGATCGCCTTAGGGAACTGGAGGGCAGATGAGGCAGCTAAGCAGGCGGCCTCCCAAGAAAAAGACTATTCTGACTGTAACCTTACCAGACCTGGGGGACCCACAGATCCCCGAAAGTCCCTAATAAACAGAAAAAGACATTGAATGGATAAGAGGCCTGCCCATGACTCAGTTTCTCCATGGAAAATGGTATGCGGGAGGCAGACAATTAATTCTCCCCGAGTGGATGGGAACTACTCTGATGACTAGCATTCACTGAGCCACCCACATGAGTATTAAGAAGATGCAGGACTTAATTAAACAATCTAACATAAAAGCGAGAAACTCCCACATCAAGGCAGAACAAATTGTTCAGTCATGTAAAGCCTATTGGCTCATGTGCCCAACCGGAAACTCAGGAAATGCAGGAACTAGGACTAGAGGAACTTTGCCAGGTAAACAGCGTAAATATTGGGAAGTAGATTTTTCGGAGATAAGACCAGGCAAGTATGGTTATAAATATCTGTTAGTTTTTATAGACACTTTTTCAGAATGGGTCAAAGCATTCCCAACTAAGCACGAGACAGCAACAGTGGTGGCTAAGAAGCTATTAGAAGAAATACTTCCCAGGTATGGTTTTTCCTTGCAGATCGGCTCAGATAATGGGCCAGCCTTCGTCTCACAGGTAAGTCGGGGACTGGCAAAAGCCATAGGGGCAAATTGGAAATTACATTGTGCTTACCAGCCCTAGAGTTTTGGACAGGTAGAGAGAATGAATTGGACTCTAAAAGAGACCTTAACTAAATTAGCCCTGGAGACTGGTGGTAACTGTGTTTTGCTTCTCCCCTTTGCTCTGTTATAGGTATGGAACTCCCCTTATCAGATGGGACTGACTCTATTCGAGATACTTTATGGTAGGCCTCCCCCCATCATTCCCTCCTTGGGGTCGGCAGTAGTCACTGAGGTAGAGGACCATGACATATTTCAGGACTTGCAGAGGCTTTTGAGAGTACACCGAGAAATTTGGCCAGCGCTCCGAGCTCTCTATGCAGACGGACCGTCTCCTGTGCCACACCAGTTCTAGACGGGAGATTAGGTCTACGTCAGGAGACACCATCAACGCTCACTTGAGCCCCACTGGAAGGGACCCTTCATCATTTTGCTGACCACACCTACGGCTCTAAAGGTAGATGGGATCACCACCTGGATTCACCACACCCACGCAAAAAAGGCAGACCCCACCAACGAAAACTCAGCAACATGGAGGGTCACAAAGGACCCGGAACATCCCCTAAAGCTAAGACTGTGCTGCACCCCCATTCCCGCTGGCACGTAACAATAGCTTTGCTAATGCTTCTCTGCTGGTCGGCGGCTGCACCAGGCAACCCCCACTAGCCATTTAAATGGACGCTAAACCAGGGATGAAATTAAAATGTCTAACAAATATCTTAAAAAATGCTCCACTTCTTTAGCCATCAGGGAAATGCAAATCAAAACTTCCCTGAGATATCATCTCACCCTGGTCAGGATGGCAAAAATCCACAATACAAACAACACCAAATGCTTGAGAGGATGTGGAGAGAGGGGAACTCTGCTACATTGCTGGTGGGAATGCAGGCTCATACAACCACTCTGGCGAGCCATCTAGCGATTCTTACAGAAATTAAAGATTGAAATGCCATAATGACTCTGCTATTCCACTTTTGGGAATAACCCCCCATACAGCAAAAATTCACCTCGATAGCACAAGCATGACCATGTTCATAGCAGCACTGTTTACAATAGCAAAGTCATGGAATCAACCCAAATGTCCAACAGTTGACGAGTGGATAAGGAAACTGTGGTACATCTATACAATGGAGTACTACTCAGCCATCAAAAATGATGAATTACTGGAATTTGCCGGGAAATGGATGGAATTAGAAACAATTATATTGAGTGAAGTATTCCAGACACAGAAAATTAAGTGCCGTATGTACTCCCTAATAGGTGGCTCCTAATACCAAACCCACCCAGTCCATCTTGAGACACTCATAGGTAAATCTATGTATTACCTACAGTAATTGCAAGGATTATGAACAGGAGGGATGGGGTTGAAGGGCCACACCAGACAAAAGGAGAGAAGTGACCATGTTACAGTAGAGAAAATAGGCCTCCATCAAGGACTGCAAGAAAGTAATGTGACACCTAGTTAAATTCACAATTCGTTCCTGATCATTTACAACTAAGGGGGTATGAACTCACCAGAAGGGGAGGGCATATAATCTGGCAGATTAAAAAGTAACCATTTTGCAAATGGGTGATTGACCCCTCCCATTGCCTAACGCCATATGACCCTGCGATTCCACTTTTGGGTATAAGTATTACATCTACTCTTAAATGTGCTCTTATAATAAGACTCCAGTTTAACAGCTTTCTGTCTCTGGCCAGGGGGTGACATACAGTACCCATCACGATGGAGTGAAGGGCATTACAGGAGCAACAAAACTGCAAAAGAAAATCAACAAACCACTATCCAGAACTTCAGAGACTTTATATCAACCACCTAGAACTAGGCCAGCTTAATCTCTCCCCATCCTGAAGCTCAGGGACATTTGCGGAAGAGGGGGCGGTAAGAGTGTAAGAGCAAAAGGATGGGAGGAGCAATGATTTGCAAGATACTCCACACAAGTTAGGGCCAAAGCAATCATAATTGGACATTGCATGCCCGGCGCAATGTCCAACACACTATTGACCTCACAAAGTCTAGCATCTGCTAAAGGCACCAAGATCCTTGGAGGCAAGGGATTGACAGCCACAGTAGTGTTCCTATGCTTAAGGGGAACACAGGAAAGGGTTCAGGGAAATGCCACTGGGTCCTTGTACGTCATCAGAGAGGAGGGCCCAGAGGAGAGTCAGGCATGCACAAGAAAGGACTCTGGGAATCGGGGCGGGAGGCACGGGGGGATGGGGTGGGAGGGGTGAGGGGAGGGGGAGCAGGGGGTTCAGGGGGGAGGAGGAGGGAGCGAGGGAACTAGTGTACCTATTAAGTTTGTATGAGCTGAAATAATAATAAAAAATGTATTATAAAAAAAAATGGACGCTAAGTCGCGTAATAGGGGGAGGGAAGCCACCACTGGTTATCCAGAAAATTCCCCGCCATGGGAGTCAGCCTGTCTCATTCATCACCTCCATGTGTTCCCTGGTACCCATATCACCTTGTCGGAATGCGATGCCCTGGTGCGGTTGTCCCGATTATGCTGACGGGCCCTGCAGACAGCCGGGGACAGCTGGGGCATTACTACTGTGCCTATTGGGGTTGTGAGATGGTTGGGAATGGGAAACCCCAAGGGGGAAATGACAGGTATATCATAATCACATGGCATCCCAAAAGCTGTACCCCATATATAAGGCCAAATGGATGGCAGGCAAACTATGGGAAGGAGCCCTACTGTGAACAACTTAATATTACTATTCGAGAGCCAATCAACTCTAAATGGCTCTCGGGAAGACAATGGGGTTTTAGATTCAATGAAGAAAGACAGGACCGGGGAGGATTCATCCAGATAAAGAAACAAGCAGTATCAACATTGTCAGTTATGGGCCCTAACCAGATCTTTAGACCCCAACCCACCAAGATACCTTCCACGACCTCAATTCCTAAAGCCCCAACGTGCACCCACACTCCCACCCAAGACATCTGGAGAGCCCTCTAGGGACTTATGGAGCCCCACCTTCCCGCCCAAAGCAGAGGACCACCCGCAGGGCTTTTATCCGTATTACAGGCTGCTTTCCTCACCTTAAATGCTAGCCAAGCTAATTTGTCCCATGATTGCTGGCTTTGTTATGATGCAGCCCCTCCCCACTATGAAGCATAAACGCCATAGACTCCCTTTCCTTCGACCACACCCTGGAGCCTTTTTTCTCCGACCAGACTCACAGCCCAGTCTCCTATGCCTGGAATTCCACCCGACCCCGACTTGCCCTCCCCGTAACTGGTATAAGGCACTGCATTGGGTATGCTAATCTTTCCCGACCGATAGGTTCCTGTAACCTGACCATACAGGTTGACAGAAATATGTACTATCCCTGTAGCAGCAGGAACATGGTGGGCCTGTAATAAGACTGGCCTGACGACCTGTGTAGCTGGGATGGTTGTACATACAACAAAGGACATCTGTGTTCCTGTCCTGCTAATGCCTAGGATAGTCTACCACACCGACCTGGAGTTCATGGCCCAATACCAGCATCCTACAGATAAAAACAAAAGAGATATGGTAATAGCAGTTACAGTGGCAACCCTCTTGGGACTTGCAGGGACCGGGATAGGGGCTGCAGCCTTGGGAATGCAGTCAGTCCAGATACAAACCCTACACAGTGCTATCAACCAAGATATACGGCATCTAGAGGATTCTGTACAGCATTTAGAAACGTCTCTTGATTCACTGGCGGAGGTAGTATTACAGAATAGGAGAGGCCTGGATCTGTTGTTTCTACAACAGGGGGGGACTATGTGCTGCATTAGGTGGGCAATGTTGTTATTATGTCAACAACTCAGGGGTCGTCTGCAATTCCCTAGCCAAAGTCAGGGAAAACTTGGACCGACGAAAGAAACAAATAGAACACTCTCAGGGTTGGTTGAGTCTTGGTTCAACAGCTCTCCCTGGCTCACCACTTTAATCTCCCACTCTGCTAGGCCCCCTCCTTATTCTACTTTTACTGCTGACCTTTGGCCCCTGTATTATATAAATATATTACTTCAGCTCATAAGGGACCATTTAGGAGCAATCCAGCTCATGGTAATGAGGACCTCTACTCATTATTCCCATATTCCCTTAGATGACCCTCAGGAAGAGCCCCAGGATTGGGCCTAGAATGTGCCTAGAGAAAAGGGGGAAATGTGAGAGCCTATGTGAAAAAGTTAAAGTTGCAGGCCCCCCTCCTCTAGTGCTCTTACAATTACCAGAGAGGAATTTACAAATTACCTAGGAATTCCACATAAGCCTGGGCAGAACCAGATGGCAATGGCTGGTCCCAGAAGGTGGCCAGGTTGGCCGGAAGGTCAGATAACCGCTAACCTATGGCCAGTCCTTGAAGAAACTACAGACCCCTTGGTGCCAGCCCCCCCCCCCACGTACTAGGAAGAGCAGAGTGCCATCAGTCACCATAACTCAGGGGGTTTGAGGAAGGCTACATGGACTAAGTGTGAATTCCTCAGTCTCTGCTTGTGATAACACTATAAAACCCCTAAACCCTGCTGCCTCAGGGCTGCTCACTCTCACTGCAATGAAAGGTGGGTGTTCCAGGCCTAGGCTTGTTTTTTAATAAAGACTCCTTTGTTTTTGCATCGGTGGATGACTTCAGTGGGTTTCTTTGGACTTTGCGATCTGGGCATAACACTTACAGTTAAAAGATTTCAGACTGAAATGTTGGAACTGAACAGTTAACTACTATAAACATCTTAAAATTGAACTATGAGAACTTTTAATATTGGACATTGAGGGTTTTAAAGATTGAATATTTTTTTTACTTATTTCTTTTTTGTTTTGTGGTATGTATGTCAGAGGGTACTGTATTTACTGTGGAGGACAAAAGATGACTTTGGGAATCATCCTGGATTGTTTCTACTTCCTTTTGCTTTGCTGTGGGATTTCCCAGGCTCTGCCAACCAAGGCCAGAAATGCAGGCTGCTGCTTTTTCTGCCTGGCATTTTTACATGGGATTTGGGATATTAACTCAGGACCTGTTTTCACACAATGAGCTCTTGTTAGTTGAATAAAAAAAGATGTGATAGTTAACTCTGGTTGTGAACTTTCTGGGATCTAGATGCATCTATAAGACAAGCCTTCAGGAACACTTGTGAGGGATTTATCCAGCTTAGGTGTGCTCTGGAGATGTTTCAGAGGAATCTTCTAGATGAGGGGGACCCACACTAAACACTATTGCTCAGTGAGGATTCTGGGCTGTAGAAAAGGAGTAAGTGACCTCAACACTAGCGTTGGTCACCCTCTGCTTCTTGACCAAGGGCTCCACATGACCAGCTTTCCCCTCTAGCCCCTGCCACCATGACTTTTCCTGCCATGATGGGCTGCATCCTAGAACATCAGGCCAGAATACATCGCCCTTTCCCTTCAGTTACTTTAGTTGAATATTTTGTGACAACAACAGAAAATACTGATTACTTTTCACTTCTGTGTTTGAACTGGTGGCCACTTGGAAGAATGCACTAAGGATATAGGAATAACAAAAATTATTTTTGCTCATTCTTTCCTCTCGTGGACAAATGGAAGAATGCATTAAGGATATAGAAATAACAAATTTCTTTATCTTTGTTTTTGTGCGTGCGCGTGTATATGTGTATTTGTCTTCCATTGGGAAGAAGGGAGTTTGGCAACAAGCTGATAGACCAGCTGAAAAGAAGGGATCTTTGACCGAGAACTTGGCACACAAACACCAAGACTTCCCCAGTTACCTCTGGGGATGACACAGAGGGGCCCAGGGTTGGAGCCAGGTTCCCAGTACCTGGACCTTTTGGGAGATCTGCAAGCTGAGGCACCTGGAGGCACAGCACCAAATTGGATGCTCTCCGCACAACAATTCATCCAACTGCTGGTCCCCCACCTCTGAAGGCCATCATTCATACACACAAGGTCAAACTGCATAGGGTTAAGGCCAGCCATGTGCCCAGGTGATATCAATTCCTGCAAAGTTCAATCATTCAACTTCAGCCCAACTTGGAAATACTTCTACAGGCAGGGCTGGGGAGACAGATGTCTTTGCCATTGCCTTGGAGGAGTGTGAATGACAGTAGGATGAGGTTGAGGACCCAAGCACACATCTACCTAGGTTACAACCCCAGGGCACACCCCTCCAGGAATACAAGAAGCAAAGTGGGTGCTGGGTAGGTGCCTCCCCTCAGGTGTAGTCAACCTCAGCTGTGACAAGCAGTGATTTCTTTGGGAGAAAAGACCATAGAGAAACAGTGGGACTCAGAGAACTAGTTAGAACAAAAGTGGAGTTACTTTGGTCATGTCATCTTAAATATTTGAAGGCAACTATGTAAGTTTCCTGGGTTTCAGATAGAGCTGCCTGGATAATCTTCATTTGAGATAGTTATGTTACCAAGAAAAGAGTGTTTTTGAATTTTAATAGAGTAAACTCAAGACCGAAAGGAACCATCAAGTAATGAGAAGATATTGACGTGGCAGAAATAAAGTGAACTTTCAATAAAGAAGATTGATCTAGAAAAGAAAATGCATTTAGAGCTAGAGGAAAAATTTTGGATGGAGATTTTGCCCTAAGGAAAAGGATTGTTCCAAAAAGAAAAGGCACAGATAAGGATCGATGTGAAAGATTGAAGTATATTGAACTAAAACTTGAGGAAAAAATATTTGGGTGTGACTCATTAACCATAATAGAAGTTATTCAAACTGTAAGGTCAAAATTCAATACCAAGAGATAGAATTGGAGTCTGAGTTACATTTAATTAAACAAAAAATAAGTGGCCTAGAAAACAAGCATTTCCATCTTTTATCCTTTATGAAGAGTTGATGATTAGATGTCAACCAAATACTAAGTTTCTATGTTCACCCATCGAATAACACGTGCATATAATGGAGAATCAATATATTGACAATTGGGAAAAGTTGTGGGCCAGCGAGAGGGCTCAGCAGGTAAAGGAAATTGATGCTCTGGCTGAAGACTTGAGTCTGATCCCTGGAATCTGCATTGTGGAAGGAGAAAAGCAATTCCCATAAACTCAACTCTGACCTCAACAAGCACACAAGGAACACACACACACACACAAACATTAAATGTAAAATTTTAGAAAAAATAATTCAGAAAATTCAATGAAAAAGAATTATTCCAACTTGGTGCAGTCCTGATACATCACATAACAATCAACATTTCTTATTGCTGGTTAAATAAAGAATGGCAACCATACATTGTGAAAATTAATTTGATATTTGTGTTTTCTTTGTCTGAGATATTCCCATTATATTTTCTAACTCAAACTACCTACTTTGCAAAAACATTTATAGTATGACATGAGCATATACGAAAATTCAAGTAAAATTATATGAACCATGCCTAGTAAAGGGAGAGCTTACAGTCATTGGGAACTTTTAAATAAAAAACTCAGAATTGGTTACACTATGCTCACACAGTAAATTCTCATTAGTTAGTAAAAAACAGTTATGATGTTTAGCACTGGTTGTCAAGTTGCTGGGATCTAGAAGCACCTAACAGACAGGTCTCCAGGCACACCTGGGAGGGATTTATCTGGTTAACTGAGCTCTGGGATTGCTTCAGAAGAATCTTGTGGATTAGGGTACTTGAGACAGGAGGATCCACTCTAAACACGGGCAGCAACATTTCCTAGGTGGGGATCCTGAACTCCAGAAAAAGAGAAAGTGACCCGAACACCAGGACTGGTCAGCATCCGTTTCTTCACTGTGGATTCCCATGACCAGCTGCCCCCTCCAGCTCCTGTCACTGGGACTTTCCTGACATGATATACCCTGGAACTGTAACCCACAATACATCTCTTTTCCCTTCTCTCACTTTAGTTGAATATTTTATCCTTAAAAAAAAACCCAGAAAAATCAACTAAGACACCAGGTGAATTCATCAATTGGAAAAAAAAGGCAGACTAGTTATAATTCCCTTCAGCCTAGAGGGAAAGGATTCAATCAGGCACTTCTAACTACTTTCTGGGATAAAAACTCCAAGAGACAAACTCCATAAAATTTGTGTCTCTCATGTGAAACTTACCCCACCTTCTGAGAAAACGACCACATGCACTGAGCCATGCAGCAGGGTGAGGCTCATCATCAACTATATCAGCATCTGAGAACCCCAAACAACTGGATACTTCTCTCAAGTTTTATAGATCTGAAGTCCTTTTATATATGGATTTTTTCACTTTTGTAATTTGCTTGGCATATTCCAAAGTGACAAAAGAAATGTTAACTTCGTTTTATGAAGCATCAAAGGGTAATGTATGTCTTTCATTGATGAGAGTCTGCACACCACAGCTCCTACATTATGTGAACCAGGTCTACATGTTAAAATGACTCAGATTTTTAAAGAACCTCTTTTTTATTCCACTCCCATTCTTAAATAATTCTCATTACACAGTATATTTTGGATGTTTAAAATCCAGCTATTAAATTCACAGACTCATTTTAAATTATGCAGAGAGATATTTTACTTTTTATGCACCTTAATTTAAAAATCCAAACTGCGTATAGTTCCCACCAAATAAATATCTGCCTGCTACGATTGTCAAGAATAATAATTGGGTCACATTCATAATAAAACACAACAAATTAAGAGCTCTGCAAAGGCCCGTATCTACTCACATTTCTAGCTACTTTAAAGGAACTTTACATTTACTCTGGATGCATATATCCATGTACGGGTTAATTCTTTTCACTTAAATTACTCAAAATTCACTTAGTCCCTAATGATATCATCACACATGATATTTGATGAGAGTTTGACTATCTTCACTGAGTGGTTAACATAACCTATGGAACGGCTAGCCAGGACTTAGACAAGACCTAAATAATATTCATATTTTGTCAATCAAGACTAAGTGGACACTGTTATAAATCGAATTTGGAATTCTCTTCCTGAAAATAAAGTAAAAAATCTGTGGTCATGCATACAACCTTTAAATTCTGATTTCTGGAGAGTCTGACCTCTTATTTGTATCTCTGCTATTAATCATACATGATACTTAGGGAATGTGAATACGTTAAAAAGAAATCTGAAGGAGTAGTATATTTCATTTGATTATGTTTATTATATTTTACTTGAAGTATGACTTCAATTTTCCTCCAAAACTAAAATGTCACACAATGCCAAGATAATAGAATACATCAAAATATTGTCCACAAAGAAAAGATTACTAGCTTTCTAAGGAATGAATTCTTCCTGAATTAGAATAGCCATTCTGCATAGGGCTGTAGCTACAAAATCAAATTGTACAAAAACTTAAAATTAAGAGATAACAAATGCCTTTTGAAAGTTCAATCACCTAATAAGCAAATGATAGAATAAAATATCTGCACCTAAAGGGCAATACAGGGTGAGGGCCATCTCTTCTCAGAGCTGCTTACTTCTTTAGGCTATGCTGAGTTTTTTCAGGTCTTATTTTAACTTCAGATATAATACTTTCTGAATTCAGATTGATGCATGTCAGATCCCAGGAACTGGCCTTCCTATCACAAGAGAAGGAGACAAATTTGGATTTGCATACAAAAAAACCGATGCTTGGACAAGAACTGTCAACTGAAATCATATACTAAAAACTAAACCTATACTTAACATTCCACAAGGCAATTTAACTGATTATAACTTTGACAATGACTGGAATCTTTTAGGTCCACAGAAAATCTATCTTGGGCTATGCCAGCCAGTAAACATCCACTTCAGTGGATTAATCAACATCTTTTCAACTTGTAGGATCATGAACCTACATTCCACCAATTCAAAAGCCAAGAAAGACAACAGATAGCATCTGAGGCCCGTAATAGAGACTTGCCGCATTGGTGTAATAATACATTTTAAAATGTCCTTATTTAAGATTTTCTTTCTAGGTTATCATCTATTGCTTCCTATGAGGCTGATGATGACCTTGTAATCCCTCCTCTCAGTCCTTCTGCCTGCAACCCCCTAGCGATGGGGTTACACCAACACAGGCCTGTGTCACCTCCAGTTCATGGATCAAACTTATTTTATATAAGGGAAAATATCACCAATTCCCTTCCTAGAATTTGCTATGCTTTGTGCAGGAGGCAGGAAGCATCACAGCTGCCCTCACTATAGGACAGGGAGGAAAGTGATCTAGCAAGGCTTTGTAGCCATCTATCCACCCAGATGCGAATTCAGTAACAGACTGCAGTAAAGCTATGCCAAGGTCCAGCTTCACAAAGCAATGACTTTATTTGAGTTCCTGACAGGAGTAAGGGGTCTCACAGGATCAGGGATGAATCAAGGGCAGCTACATCACCAACAAGCCCACTCCAACCTAAGTGAGATTCAGGGAACCTGCAACCCTGGAGCTCTCTGTCCTGAGGGAGTCTCTTCCAGACTTCAGCACTGGCTGGAGTCTCCTTCAGAGGCCTTTGCTGTTGAGCTGTGCCTTCCAAGCTATTAAGCTGTCATTCCCTGGGTTGCCTTTCTGCTCAATTGATATTTTTGCCAAGCAGAAGCATTTTAATTTCATGAGATCCCACTTGTTGAGTGTTGGCCTTATTTCCAATGCATTTGAGCTGTCATTCAGAAAATGCTGACCTAGACTTATAAACTCCTGTGTACTCCTCATTGTTCTAGGAGTTGTATATTCTATGGGCATTGAGGGCTTCGATCTATTTTGAGCTCATTTTTGTGTATAGTGATAGAGAAGTGTCTAGTTTCATTGTTTTACAGCACAATTTTTTGAAGATGCTGTCCTTTTTCCAATGATTTTTGGACACCTATAACAAAAATCAGTTGACTGTAGGTGTTTGAGCTTATATCAGGGTCTTCATTTTAATCCATTGATTATTCTCTGCTATGGAATATGTCTCATGCTTACACTGTAATTTTTACTATTCTTCCTCATCATCCCACCTGTAACATTGAGCCAGCAGGGATGTCTGATTTGAGTGCACCTGCATAGCTTCTGTAGCATAGGTGATATTTCAGAGGGGTCTTTCTGATCCTTTGGGATTGCATCCTCTGGTCAGTAGTCCAGCCATCTGACTTCTTCTCTCATTAATTGTGCCTTGTCTTTGGGCCCATTTAAGGTCACAGGCATAAAGTTTGTTAAGACAGGCTCTCTCTGCACCTGACCACGCTGAGTGGCCAAGGAGCTGTGTGTGCGTCTTAGAGTTGTAGTTGCTATGCAGATGTTGGGGGTGGGACCTCAGGTAATCCTGCTTGCATGGCATACACTACTCACTGAGCCATCTCCACAGCCTACTTTATATAGGGACCACATCCCTTTGCTGTCCAAGAGTTGGAAGCTGAGGGGTAGGGAGAGGCTGAAGGCAAGCATCATCAGCTACACTAACAGTGTACAAGGAGGTTTATCCAAGGCACTGGGCCAGGTGTGCCTTGTCCCACATGGTACTGTATCATAAACAAAAACCACCAGCTGTAGAATATATTTTGCTGATGGAACTTAGTCCTGTAGGTCATTGGGACAATGTTGTGTCAGTCTTCATGTTTGGAAGCTGGTACTGCTAGAGATCTAGTTTATTCATTCTCTGAATGGGAAACAGGTGGCACAGCATTGGGACCAAGGAGACAGCTTCAAGTGAGAGAGGAGAGGAAGAGAGCCACCATGAGCAGCTGGATGGAGAGGAAGTCCATGTAGCCCAGGACAAAATAAAACCTTCCCTAGGTTTCAGATGCTGCTAAGGCAGTGCCAGGGAAGTAGGGCAGTGGGGGCTGGCAGTGAAGAATGGAAAGAAGATCATGAGGGTGGGCAGTCAAGGGTTTAGGGACATAAATTTGGGCGACCTGCATCTGGGTGGGGTCATGTCCTGATTAGTGATATCAGGTGCCTCAGGAAACACCCTGTCACTTTCCTTAGCCACACTTGGAAGACACCAGTTTCAAAATTCACTGAAGTTCTATGTGTGACCAGTGCAGAGACAATGAAGGGTGACTGTTGCAGTTCGTCTGCATGGTTGCTGACAAATGACCATCAAATGGCTTAAGGGAACAAAGGATTTTTTGTCTGTTAAGATTATCTTGTTACAGTTCTAAGTCCAGCTTGACAGGAGAGCTCATGCCAAAACACCAAGACCAAGGGAACTAACCATACCATCTCTATGTAATGGTTGAGAGAGGGACGATCTTTGCTTGCCAGATAAGCATGTCTGTCCAAGTGTACGCAAGAATGCCAAATTTCTCAACCACCTGTCTGTATTTTATTCCAGGGATGGGCCTTCCCCAACAGCTAAACAATCTCCTACAGGTCTGTTCTAGGCTTAACTCAATCACTAATTCTCTACTAATGTGCCCAGAGCTCAAACCGTCAACTGTCAAGTTGACACCCATGTCCAACTATGACAGTGACTCTGCTGTGAGAAACCCACACCATGCTCTAGGATGTGGCTCTCGCTCTGCACACTTCTGTGTCTCATAACCTCCCTGCTTGAAGCTGCATTAGAAATGTCTTCATGACTGGAGAAAGGGATGGCTGAAAGGTTAAGCCTTTGCCTCTCAAGCAACAATACCTGCATTCCATACCCAGATCTTATCTAAAAGCTTTGGATGGAAATGGCAGCTGCACGTACTTCCTGCCCTGGAAGGTGGAGTCTGGGAAATGCCAAAGCAAACCAGAAAGGTGGTAATGTAATCTAGATTGATTCCCTAAGTCCCCCTTGGACCTACAAAGGCATTCACGGTGCCCTCTTGTACACAAACTCATACTGACATACACACATACACACACACACACACCGCACACAAACACACTTTTATACACATGCACACTCATACAAAAATAAGCGTTCACGTAACTGCAGCTCTGGGGTGATGAAATGTCTCCGCCAATAAGGTGCCTGTTCACAAAGGTGGTGACCAAGGCTGGATAGATAGATGGCTCAAGGATTAAGATTCTGCCTCACAAGGTAAAGTACTGAGTTTGAATTCCCGGTCTCAAGTAATAACTCCAGGCACCCTGCACCTCCTATCCTGGTGGGTAGAGCCTGGAATATCCCAGAGCAAAGCAAAAGGGATGATTCGAAAGTCATCTTTGGTCCTCAACCAGGCTGTAGAGTGCCCTCTTTCTCACACACACAAACACACTCACAAACAAATGCACAGGCCCATTTTCCTGCAGGAGTGCTGGGATTACAGACCCTCCAGGTACATAGTCCTTTCACACACGATTACTAGAGAATGAACTCAGGTCCTCAAGCTTGCACTTAAAGTACTTTTACCCAGTGAACCTTCTTCCCAACTGAGTGTATATGTACTTCTCAGGATTGAACTCTGGTCACCATCTTTGGGTTTTATTTAAGTTTTTCTTTTACATTACCTTGAGATAGGGATTACGTTGCTGGGGGCGTGCCTTGAGGGAGGACGTTCATAGTTGGGGTGGGCCTTAAGGGAGGAAATATGTTTCTTCGGGTGTGCCTTGTGATAGGAACTATGTTTCTTGGGATGGGCTTTGAAGCAGGAAGTAAATTGCTGACCAGAAGGTGACACTATTTAGGAAGGTTGTGTGATCTTTATGGGGTAGATTCTTTATGAAGGAAATAGTTAATTGGCAGCAAGTTTTGAAGGAGGAGGTAGGTCATTGGAAGAAGATGGCCTTGAGAGAAGAAGCATGCTAGTAAACAGCAGGTGGCGCTGTTTGGGAAGGTTTTGTGACCTTTAGTGGGTGGAGTCTTGAGGGAGGAAGTATGTTTTTGGGGGAGGGCAGCCCTTGAGGTAGGATTTATATCATTGATCAGTGAGTGGTGGTGTGTATGAAGGTTGCGTGATATTTAGGGGTAGAACCTTGAGAGAAGAATTACGTTGTTGAGGGCAGGCCTGGAAGGAGGAAGTTCGTCTTTGGGAAGGGCAATGAAAGAGGAAGTATGCCACTGAAAAGCAGGTGGTGCTCATTGGAAAGGCAGTGTGATCTGTAGGGATGGGAGCCTTAATGGAGTAAGTCCGCTGCTGGGGTGGAGGGCCTTAATTGAAGAAGTTTGTTGTTAAGGGTGGGCCTTGAGGGATGATGTGTGTCACTGAACAAGTCCTTGAGAGGGGAAGTAGGTCAGTGGGGGTCCTGAGGTATGAAGTACATCACCTGGGGGCGGTCCTTGAAGAAGGAAGTATGTTTTGGGGGCGGACCTTGGGTAGATATCCGTCACTGGGGGCTGCTTTGAGGGAGGAAGCGTGTTTTCAGGGCGGGCCTTGGGTAGATGTCCGTCACTGGGGGCGAGCCTTGAGGGAGGAAGCATGTTTTGGGGGCGGGCCCTGGGTAGATGTCCATCACTGTGGGCGTGCCTTGAGGGAGGAAGCATGTTTTAGGGTGGTCCTTGGTTTGATGTCTGTCACTGGGGGTGTGCCTTGAGGGAGGAAGCATGTTTTGGGGGCGGGCCTTGAAGGAGGAAGCATGTTTTGGGGGTGGGGGCCGGCCTTGGGTAGACGTCTGTCACTGGGGGCATGCCTTGAGGGAGGAAGCATGTTTCGGGGGTGTGCCTTGAGGGAGGAAGCATGTTTTGGGGGCGGGCCTTGGGTAGACGTCCGTCACTGGGGGCGTGCCTTGAAGGAGGAAGCATGTTTTGGGGGCGTGCCTTGAGGGAGGAAGCATGTTTTGGGGGTGTGCCTTGAGGGAGGAAGCATGTTTTGGGGGCGGGCCTTGGGTAGACGTCCATCACTGGGGGCGTGCCTTGAGGGAGGAAGTACGTTGCTGGGTTCTGGCCTGGAGAGGAAGTACGTCACTAGGGTGGGCCTTAAGGGAGGAGTTCTGTTACTGACGGCGCACCGTGTATGCAGGTTGAGTGACCGCTGGCGTGGATCTTTGAGAGGGGCAGCGCTGGTGAGCGCAGGCCTAGAAGGAGGACGTTGGTCTTTGGGACCCTGCGTCAAGGAGGAAGTACGTGGCCCTGTTTGGAAAGGTTGTATGACCTGCAGGGGTTGGAGCCTTAGTGTAGGAAGTACGTTGCTGGGGGCGTGCCCAGGAGCAGGAAGTGCCTTACTGTGGGCAGGCCTTGGAGGAAGTAGGTGATTGGAGGCGGAGCGTGATGGGGGACCTGTGTCACTGGGGGCGGGCCTTGAGGGAGGAAGCAGGCTGCTGGGGGCGGGCCTTGGTGCTGGATGGCCTGGCGCCCCTTCCTGTTCACATGCTGCGTCCTTCCCCGCAGGCTTTTCAGGACCAGCTCCCTGGCTCTCCTGTGGTGTGCTGCCCAGCGTGATGGGCTGCACCCTCAAATGGTGAGTCTGTGTGAGCTCTTCTGACTTAAGGCATTTCTTGTCAGGGTTTGTTTGCAGGGACAAGGGACCGATCCAGGGGTCCCAGCTGCCGACTCCCCACGAGGGCCTCAGCTTGTTTGCTGGGATTCTGGCCAGGGAGCGTGGGAGGCTGAGTTTGCCTTGGTGTCAATCCCCGTGTGGGCCCAGGCTTAGGGGAGGGGCAGCACCTCTGCTGACTTGGGTGACATTGAGCTTGGTGTTAGTGTTTACACGTCTGTGGTACTGAGTGTGTGGATGTGTGTGTGAGATTGTGTGTGATTTTGAGAGGTGCTTGAATGTGCATGTGGTACTGAGTGTGACGAACGTGTTTGTGTGGGTGTATGCATGTGTGATTTTGCACCTGTGATTTTGAGTGGTATTTTGTATATGTGGAGGGATACTGAGAGTGCGCTGAATGTGTTTGTGTATGTGTGTGATTTTGTACGTGCGGTATTGTGTGGATTTTGAATGTTTGTGTGTGCACGTGTGTGGTACTTTGAGTACTGTGAATGTGTGTGTCTGTGTTCTTGCATGAGAACATGTGTAGTATTGCATATGTGGTATGTGTACGTTTGTGTTTGAGGAGTAAGTATATGTTTAGTATTTAGTGTGTGGCGCGTGTATGTGTGGGCATATGCATATGAGATATTGCTGGTGTGACGTATGCATCTGTATGAGTATGTGTATGGTATATTTTTGTGCATGGTATTGAGGGTGTGATCTATATGTATGTGTATGGTTGTGTGCATGTGTGGTATATGTACATGGTTGGGTATACATGGGTGTGTATGTGGTACACATGTGGCATTGTGTGGCATATGCTTATGTATATGTGCATGATGCTGAGTGGGTGGTGTATGATGAGTGTGCATATGTTTGTGTATGTGTGACATTGAATATGGGGTTTATGTATTAGTGTGGGTATAGATGTGTATATGTGCGATTGTGTATATGTGTATCCTTCGTGTGTGTGTTTATATATATGTGTGTGGTACTATGTGGCATATGTGTATCTTCATGTGTATGTTATTGTGTAGGTAGTGTATGGATCTCTGAGTGTGTGCATAATGTATTTGTGTATGTGCAATATTGAGTATGTGGTATATGCATGTGTTTGTGTATATATATGTTCGCAATTGTACGTGTGTGGTACATATGTTTTTGTGTGTACATATGGGAGTGTATATGTACGTGTTTCTATATGAGGATGTGCAGGGATATTGTGTGATGCATTTATTTGAGTGTGTGAATTTGTGTTGGAGTGTGTGTAGTACTGTGTGGTGAATGTGAGCTTATGGGTATATATATGTGTAGAGCAAGAACATGTCTGTGTGAGTGAATGTGTGTATTTGTGTGACTATATGCGTGGTGAATGTATATGCTTGTGTGAGTACACTTGTGCGGTGAATGTACTGTTTCTGTGTGGATATACATGTACCGTATTGCCTTTAGAATATATACATGTTTGAGTGTGCTCATGTGTGTGGAGGCCAGAATTCAACATCTACATCCTTCCTCAATTGTACTCCCATCTTATTTTTATAACTTCTTTTAAATTCATTTTTACCACTCTTACAACCTTGATAGGTTCCTCATTCCCCTGCCTCCCTCCACCCCTTCCTGGATCTCCTTGCTCCCTCATCCCTTTTCCCCTTCCTTTCCCCCCTCCCTCTCTTTCTTCTAGTTCCCCTCCCAATTCCTGGAGCATCCTTTAGTGTGCATGTCAAACTTCCCTCTGGGTCCTCCTCTCTTGATGAGGTGTAAGGAGTCAGTAGCATTGCCTAGAAGTCTTTTTTATGTTCCCCATTAGTATAGGAACACTATGTTGGCTGTTAATCCCTTGTCTCTAAGGATCTTAGAGCTTGTGATCCATGCTAGACTTTGGGGGTCAATGACATGTCAGTCATTGCGCAGGTCATGCAAAGACCTACTATGATTACTTCGGGCATAACGTGTGAAGTATCTTGTATATCGTTGCTCCTCCCCATCTTTAGCCTCTTACAATCTTACTGCCCCCTCTTCCACAAATTCCCCTGAGCTTTGGGATGGGGAGAGATTAGACTGTCCTGGTTCAAGGTGATTAATGTAGGGTCTCTGATGTTCTGAATTATGGTTATTCTTTTTTTTTCTTCTTCCAGTTTTGCTGTTCCTCCACCATTCTTGGCTCCATCCTCATTGGTATCGGATGCCACATCCTAGCCAGAGATAAAAGGCTATTAAAAGAGAGTCGTTATAAGAGTAGATTCAAAGGTAGATGGTATAAGAGTGGTATACCACCATGGGGAGGGAGGGTCAGTCTCCCATTTGCAGGATGATTACCTTCTATCTACCAGACTCTATGACCTCCCTTTCTGTTGAGATCAAACCCCATCAGTTGCAAGTGACCAGGAAAGAAAGTCTGTGAGCTTAACCAGATGTCTCATTAATTACTTGCAGTACTTGATAGTAGCCTGCATTCTCTACTATAGCAGGATATCCTCTCTCCTTGTTTCTGAAGGTGCCCTTCTTGCCCTTCCCTCCTGTTTATAATCTTTTTAATTACTGTAGGTATTACAGTAATTTATCTTTGAGTGTGTCACTAAGTGGGTTTGGTACTAGGATCCACCTATTAGGGAGTACATACAGTGCTTAATTTTCTGTGTCTGGGATACTTCACTCAATATAATTTTTTCTAATTCCATCCATTTTCCAGCAAATTTCATTCATCATTTTTGATGGCTGAGTAGTATTCCATTTTCCTTATCCACTCGTCAACTGTTGGACATTTGGGTTCATTCCATGACTTTGTTATTATAAACAGTGCTGCTATGAAAATGTTTGTGCTTGGGCTATCAAGGTGAATTTTTGCTGTATGGTAGATTATTCCCAAAAGTGGAATGGCAGGGTCATATGGTATTTCAATAGTTAACTTTTTAAAGAATTGCCAGATGGCTCGCCAGAGTGGTTGTATAAGCCTGCATTCTCACCAACAATGTAGGAGAGTTCCCTTCTCACCACATCCTCTCCAAGGTTTGGTGGTGTTTGTATCGTGGATTTTTGCCATCCTGACAGGGGTGAGATGATATCTCAGGGAGGTTTGGATTTGCATTTCCCTGATGGCTAAGGATGCAGAGCATTTTTTAATATACTTGTTGAACATTTCAATTTCTTTCCTGGTAAAGTTTCTTTTAAGTTACAAGGCCCATTTTTTAAAAGGGCCATTTGTTTCCTTGGTGTTTAGTTTTCTAAGTTCTTTGTGCACTCTGGATAATAACGCTCTATCAGGTATGTGGTTAGTGAAGATTCTCTCCCATTCTGTGGGTTGCCTTTGTGCTCAAGTTACAATTTCTTTATCTGAACAGAAGCTCTTTAATTTCATAAGATCCCATCTGTTCAGTATTGGTCGTAGTGACAGTGCTATTGGATTTCTGTTTAGGAATTCTTGGCCTAGTCAAATCAGCTCGAGGGAGTTTCCTACCCTTTCAGCTAAGGTTTTTATAGTCTCTGGCCTTATTTTTTAATCATATTTTAATACATTTTTATTATTATTTCAGCTCATACAAACTTAATAGGTACACCAGTTCCCTCCCTCCCTCCTCCTCCCCCCGAACCCCCTGCTCTCCTTCCCCTCACCCCTCCCGCCCCTCCCGCGCCATCCCCCCATGGTAGTCTCTGGCCTTATATCGAGGTCCTTGATCCATTTGGAATTAAGTCTTGTACATGGTGACAAGTACGGGTCCAGTTTTAATCTTCTGCATGTGGAAATCCAGTTTTGCCAGCACCAATTGTTGAAGATGCTGTTCTTTTTCCGTTGGATTTTTTTGGGCCACTTTGTCAAAGATCCAATGGCTGTAGTTGTGTGGGCTTATATCTGGGTCTTCATCCCTTATTCATTGATCTGTGTGTCTGTTTTGGAACTGGTACCAGGATGTTTTTAGAACTATAGATTTATAATATAGACTAAGGTTTGGTATGATGATACCTCCAGCAGTGTTTTTGTTACTCAGGATTGTTTTTGCTATCCTGTGTCTTTTGTGCCTCCATATGAATTTTGAGATTGTTTGGTCAACTTCTTTAAAGAATTGCTTTGGGATATTAATTGGTATAGCATTGAATCTGTATATTGCCTTTGGTAGGATAGTCATTTTTATGATGTTGATTCTGCCAATCCAGGAACATGGGAGGTCTTTCCACCTTCTGGTATCTTCTGCAATTTCTTTCTTTAGGGTTTTAAGGTTTTCATCATAAAGGTCTCTTACTTCCTTGGTTAGGTTTATATCAAGGAATTTCATTTTTGTAGGGGCTATAGTAAATGGGATTGTTTTTCTCAGGGTTTTTTCACTTCTTTCACCCTGGGCATGTAGGAAGGCCATTGATTTTGTACATTTATTTTGTATCCTGCCACCCTGCTGAACTTCTGTATTATTTCCAGGAACTTACTGTTGGAGTTTTTGGGATCACTCAGTTGTAAGATTGTCATCTGCAAATAGAGATAACTTGACTTCTTCCTTGCTGATTTGAATCCTTTTTATGTCCCTTTCTTGTCTTATGGCCTCAACTAAGACTTCAAGTACAATATTGAATAGAAGTGGTAAGAGTGGACAGCCTTGTCTAGGTCCTGATCGATGCGGGAATGCTTCAAGTTTTTCCCCATTGAGTATATTCCTTGCTGTAGGCTCATTGTATAGAGCTTTTATTATATTGATAAAGGTTCCTTCCATTTCAGCTGTCTCTAGAGTTTTTATCCTAAATGTCTGTTGGATCTTGTCAGTACCTTTTTCTGCATCTGTCGCGAGTATCATGTATTTTTGGATTTTGGACTGGTTTATATGGTGAATTACATTTCTTTATTTGCATATGTTGAACCAACCTTGTGTGCCTGGGATAAAGCCTACTTGATCATCGTGAATGGTCTTTTTCATATGTTTTTGAATCTGATTTGCTAAGAGTTTGTTGAGAGTCTTTGCATCTGTGTTCATCAAAGAGATTGGCCTATAGTTTTCTTTTTTAAGTGTACCTTTATTAGGCTTTGGGATTAGGACGATATTAGCTTCATAGAAAGGATTTGGTAGTGTTCCTTCCTTTGCTATTTGATTGAACAGTTTAAAGAGTATTGGTGTTATTTGTTCTTTAAATGTCTGGTAGAACTCTGTGCTGAATCCTTCTGGTCCAGGACCTTTTTTGGTTGGAGGATTTGGGATTACTTCATCGATTTCCTCATATGTTATAGGACTATTTAAATAATTCAAAACTTCCTAATTCAATTTAGGTAAGTTGTGCTTACTTAGGAATTCATCCATTTCTTTTGTGTTGTCAAATGTCACAGAGTATGAGTTTTTGAAATATGATGTAATTTTCTGAATTTCTTGGGTATCATTAGTGATAACTCAATTTTCATTTCTAATTTTGTTAATTTGGGTTTTTTCTCTTACTTTTGGTTAATTTAGGTAGGGATGTATCAATCTTATTGATTTTTTCAAAGGACCAGCTTTTTGACTGGTTGATTGTCTGTATCCTTTTCCTTATCTCAATTTCAGATATTCCTCCCTGATTTCGATAATCTCTCTTCTACTGCTTTTGGCATTGGATTGCTCTAGTGTTTCTAAAGCTTTAAGCTACATTGTTATTTATTTGTGATGTTTCTATTTTTTGATGTAGGCATTAAGAGCTATGAAGTTACCTTTTAGGACAGCTATCATTGTGTCCCAAAGATTTTGATAAGATATATGTTCATTATCATTCCTTCCAGGAAATCTTGAATTTCCTTTGCAGTTTCTTCCTGAATCCAATTCTCGTTCAGCATCATAGTGTTTAGTTTCCAGGAGTTAGTGTATTTTCTCTTGTTTATTGTGTTGCTGATGTTAAGCTTTAGACCATGGTCATCTGATAGGGTACAGGCTAGAATTTCAACTTTCCTTTATTTATGGAGATTTGTTTTGTGGCACAGTACGTGGTCTATTTTGGAGAAAGTATATTCTTTGTTGCATGGATGAAAAGTTCAATAGAGATCTGTAAGGTCCATTTCAGTCAGAGTTTGATTAAGTTCCAATGTGTCTCTGTTAAGTTTTTGACCTGTTGATCTCTCCCATGTTGAGAAGGCTGTGTTGGGAGTTGATTTTTTTGTTTTAGGATTTGGCTAATGAATATGGAGGAGCCCGTATTAGGTATATATATGTTCATTATTCCGAAGTCTTCCTGGTGAATTGTACCTGTGAGTAAAATGTAGTATCCATCTGTGTCTCTTATTTTTGTTTGTTTGAAGTCCACTTTGCTCCATAGAATAATAACTACCCCTGCCTTTTTCCTGGTTCCATTAACTTGCAGAATTTTGGACCAGCCTTTTATTTTTAGCATGTACCTATCTTTTGTTATGAGATGAGTTTCCTGAAGGCAGCAGAATGATGGTTTGTGATTTTTAATCGATGTTCGTAATCTGTGTATCTTGATTGGTGAGTTAATTCCATTGACATTTAATGTTATAATGGAGAAATTCCTTTTAATTCCAGACACTTTTTATGTTTTAGTGGCTTTTGTAAGTGTATTTTCCGCCTTTTAGGTTTTGGTGGTATTATACTTTCCTTCTGTCCTCTTGGATATGCTTGTTCTTTTCTTCAAGCTTGAATGTCTTTTCTAGCATTTTTTGAAGCCCTTGGTTGATAGACATGTAAGCCTTCACGTTTTCTTTGTGCTGGAAAACTTTTCTTTCTCCCTTGATTGTTACAGATAATTTTGCTGGGTATATCAGCTTGGGTTGACATTTTTGCTCATTTAGAACTTGAAGTACGTCTCTCCAAGCTCTTCTTGCTTTTACTGTTTCCATTGAGAAGTCATTTGTTATTTTAATAGGTTAATCTTTAAAAGTGACTTGTTATTTTTCCCTTGAAGCTCTCAGCACCATTTGTTTTGGAGTGTTTTAACTAGTTTTTGCCCTGGCAAGTTTCTATTTTGGTCATATCTGTTTCGGGTACGGAATGCCTCTTGTATATGGATGGGCCTCCCTTTTTTTAGATGAGGAAAGTTTTCCTTGATGATAATTTGAAAAATTTCCTCAGGTGTGGTATTTTGGGATTCTTGCTCTGGTATTCCATGAACGCGCATGTTTGGCTCCTTCAGTGCATCCCATAACTCTTGAATATTTCTCTCAAGTATCTTTCTGGCTTTAACAACCTCTTCCATTGAGCTGGTTAATGCTCCCACTTTGTCTTCAAGATCAGAAGTTCTATTTTCTGCTTCATTAGTTCTGCTGATAAGACTCTGTTGAATTCTGGGTTGAAGATAACTTGTCTTTTAGTTCAATTATAAACTCTGCTTGAGACTGTTTTAACTGCTCTATGCCTAATTTTGTTTCTTGAACTGTTTTTCTCAACTCCTCCAAGTGTCTGTTCTGTTCCTCTTCAAAGTGGTTGATGTGGTTATTTAACTCCTCCTAGGTTTCCTCTTTCATAGTATTGATCATGGCAATGATCATGCTTTGAATGTCCATAACTTGGGTCAGGCTTTCTTGGCCATTTTCTGTAAATTTGTTCTGGTTGGAATCTATCATTATGGGGTTAATTCTTTTGGTGCAAGATTTGTGTTCTTGGATTTTGTGTCTCATGGATTTGCACTTTGACTTGGGCATTATTGTTTTATCTCTTAAGACCTTCTTTCAGTTTCTGCGTGTTTTTGACTGAACTGAATTTGTTGGTATTACTACTCTCGAGCAGTTATTACTAGTGTTTGCCTTGGAGTTGGGTACGCTTTTCTGTTGTTATCGTTGTGTCCTAGATGAGACTATTAGACTGTTAGTACGTCAATTAAGTCAGGTTTAGTGGATAGAGGTTGAATATTAGTATTGTAGTGCACTTTTATGATTTAGTACCTTGATTATATGTGAGGGTTAGTGGTATAGTCCCTGAATTTGTATATGTTTTGGGGGTGGCTATATGGAAGAGTTACTCTAAAGTAACTAATAATTGAAAGGAACAGGATGGTAAAAAGGGGTTTGCTTATCTTTTGGCTAGATATGAATAATCTCTGCCATGTGATAGGGTGAATTTAGAGGACTTCAGACGTGTGACCTTTGTCCCCTAGAGCTTTGCTTGGGTGTTCATTGGACTCTGTTGAATTCTCATGAGCAGTGTGTCCTCCCTGGACTGCGAGCTGTCCTGGGTGGGTAGAAAGGGCAGAGGTGCACGGTGGTGGCACAGTCAACCTGGGGACCTTGGATGTGAACTAGGAGCCCTCCCCAGCCCTGAGCAGCGCCTGCTCTGACTGGCTGGTGGGAGGAGCTGGGACGTGTGGGTGACCTGGGGTTTGGGAGTGAGCAGGGGCTGTTTACTTCTGATGCAGTGTGTCCTCGCTGGACTGCAAATATCCCGGGTGGGTGGGCAGGCAGAAAGGCATTTTCTTTGTCTTGTATGTAGAGTGTATTGACTCTTATTTGTCCTGGCGCATTTCCATTTTTGTCTTATCTGTTTGGGGTTTGGAATGCCTCTAGTATTTGGATGGGCCTCTCTTTCTTTAGATGAAGAATGTTTTCCTTTATGATAATTTGAAAATTTTCCTCAGGTGTGGTATTTTGGGATTCTTATTGTGGTATTCCACGAATGCACGTATTAGGCTTCATCAAGGTGTCCCATAACTCTTGAATATTCCTGTCACGTTTCTTTTGGCTTCAACAACCTCCTCCATTGAGCTGGTTAGTTCTTTTTTTTTTTTTTTTTTTTTTGTCTTCTAGATCTGATATTCTAATTTCTGCTTCATTAATTCTGCTTATAAAACTCTCTTTTCAGATAATTTAGTTCAGTTTTCAACTCTGCTTGAGATTGTTTTCACTGCTGTATACCTATTTTTTTCTTCATCTGTTTTTCTCATCTCCAATTGGCTGTGTTGTTCCTGTTCAAAGTGGTTGATGCTGTTATTTATCTCCTCCCAGATTTCCTCTTTCATGGTATTGATCATGGTAAAGATCAGGCTTTGAAAATCATTATCTTGTGTATGGCTTTCTTGGCTATTTTCTGTGAGTTTGTTCTGGTTGGAATCTATCATTGTGGGGTTAATTCTTTTGATAGGAGATTTGTTGTCTTAGTTTTTGTTTCTCATGGATTTGCACTGTGACCTGGGCATTGTTTTATCTCTTAAGACCTTCTTTTAGTTTCTGTGTGTTTTTGGCTGAACTGAATTAGATGATATTACTACACTTGAGCAGTTATTACGGGTGTTTGTTTTGGAATTGGGTATGCTTGTCTGGTATTGGTGTTATTTCCTAGATGAGGCTCTTTTAGACTGTTAGTACATCAATTAAGTTAGGTTCAGTAGACAGGGAGTGAAGATTAGTATGGTACTGTACTTACTCAGTTTACTGCCTTGGTGATACGTGAGGGTTAATGGCATAGTCCCTCAAAATGTATGTGTTTTGGGGTGGCTATATGGAAAAGTTAAACTACAGTGACTGATAAGTGAAGGAAGAAGATGGTAAAAAGTGTTTTCTTATCTTTGAGGTGGATGTGAAGAGTCTCTCCCATGTGATGGGATGATTTTAGAGGACTTCAGATTCAACAGAGTGGACTCTTCTTGAATTTCGAGGAGCAGGGCTTCTGCCCTGGTCTGGTCCAAGGCAAAAACTGCCATGTGTCTATTAGATTGTGCAGATCACCTGGGACCTTGACCATGGCCTAGGGGCCTTCCCAGTGCCAGAGCAGACTGGCTGCAGCTCCTGCTGGCTGATGGGATGGGTATGTGACCTGGGCCCTGGGGCATGGTTTAGGGGCATTATCTGAAGAGCAGGGGGGTCTGTCCTGTTCTGGGTCCGGGGCAAAAAGCGAGGGTATGCTTTTAATCCTAGTTCTGAGGCAGAGAAGACAGAGAGATCCCCTGGGATGCAGGACAGAGAGTCTTTCTGAATGTGCATGAGTTCATGTTCACTGGAAGATTGTCTCAGAAAATAAAGTGAGGACAACTGAGTTAGACATCCAGCATCAACCTCTGACCTTCACTCATATGCACACACATATATGTGCACACACATGTGTTGGATGGCACCTGAGCACTAATAATCAATGTTTGTCTTTGGTCTACATATTTATGTATACACATGTGTGCATATGTATACCTGCACACACATGAACACCCATATAAAGGTCCTTGGTGTAAGATTTCATTTTTCTTTTCAGCAAATTATATCAAGGTCTTCCCAGTTTGGTAGGTAGCAATGGTAGTGCAGGCCTATATGTCCATGCATGTTCCATTTTACTCTCCTACATGTGTATGTGTACTTTTTAGATGTTTATGTATGTATGTAGAAGAGGACATTTGTCCATGGAAGTGTAATAATGACTTCGTAAATCATCTTGGATTGCTCTCTCCTTACTGTTTTGCTCTGGGTTTGCCTTACTCTACCTTGTATGGACAGAAGTGCGGCCATCACAATTGCTTTTCTTTGTGGGATTGGGAGTCTGGAATCCAGGTCCTTTTGTTTGTGAGGCAGTCTTTAATCCCTGAGCCATCCCTCAAGCATAAAGATAACCTATTTAGAAAGAGGAAAGAATTAGGAATTCGGTGGACTGTAAGATCCTCACACATTCAAGGTCTGACCGAGTTCTTGGCAAGTTCATTCCTTCACTAGGTGGGGAGTGGAAGGGAGCTTGTAACCTTGGAGGCTGGCTTCAAGCTCTGTGGGGTTGGGTATTAATGATGAACCTTCAAGTTGGAGGTAGGACTGTGGGGACAGTTGAGAGGGCTCTGGAGCTTAAGGGAGCCCTCTCAGCAAGTCTAGAGGGGATTGCCCTGGCTCCTTTGGTTGAGGTGGGGTGACCCACACATTGTAACTGGCAGCATCCTCTAGGCTGTGCAAGAACACATCCTTTCTGCCCTCCTTGTGGGTATGGTGCTGACAATTGCCTTGGTTCCTGCCATTGTGGCTTTCTTGCTATGAGAACTGCAGGTGCTATCATAAGCTGGAATAAACCTCTCTTTCCCCTAAGATTCTTGGGTCAGATATTTTGTTACAGCAATGTGTGATGGTTGAACTACAAGTCCACACTCCTCAGTACACAAGTGAAAAAAATGATATAGTGGTTGTCAAGGGCAGGGCAGGAGTGGCTATTCAGAAAATCTTACAGCCAGAACTTTCTGAAAGGGTCACTGTCCCACCAACATGCCATCCAGACAGAAAGAAAAATTGTAGCCAGCTCCTGGAACATTTGGAATCTTCCAGAGAGACAGACATACTGGCATGTCCATGTCAGAAGGAACTTGGATAGAGAGGCTATGATTCCATCCGTTGGAGGAAGTATAGGATCGAACACTGGGGAACCATAAATGGCAGGTCTTAATGCATAATCAAAATGTGCAATCACTCATAAAAGAATGAAGATCTTAAAGATGGAAAAGTGAGCTGCTAAGAGAATCAGGTGCCATTGGGAAAATTCCAATGTTAACACACCACTTTTGGTCTTAGAGGAAATTTTTAGGGGGTCAAAAGAAGCTAAATATGTCCAGAACATCATGCCATCTTCACAGTACCAAAGGAACATGCTGGGAAGGATCTCTACCCACTGTCTTTAGGAATTAAATTAAGCATGACCAGAAATGTTTCTGTTCATGAGGTTTAGTGTTTGAAAGAGATCTTCAATAGCCCCTAATTAAGTATGGGTCCACCTTCTTTCCTCCTGGAGCTAGTACTTTCAACTGAGTATTCTAAGCGAGTCACATCTGGAAATGAGCATGCTCAGTTGTTCACTTTTTCTACTGAGAATGCTGTCATGCACATGCTAAAAGGTGCATGCTCAGTCCCTGTGATACCTTATACTGAGAATGCTCAGTTATGCAATCTTAAAGTGAGCATGCTCCATCACATTTGCTGGCTTTGTATTCACAAAGAGGGGAGAAATTTGTTTATGGTTGCCCTTGACAGTTTTAGTTGATAGAATGTAGATTTAAAGTGCAGTATTGAAACACACCAAAAAGTACACTTCACACAGGGCAACTACAAGAAATGTTCTATTTGGAAGACTTGACACTTAAGAGAATGAAACACATAGGATTATCATACTGTAATTTTTCCATTTTGCTCTTTCTACTCTGAGAGTCAGCACTCTCTTCCTGAGAAAGGCAGCTAGCTACTCACATTCCTGCTTGAGTCGTGTGTACACTTGGTCAGAATCTGCTTTCTTATATCAAACATGAATATTTCCTGGGATTATTTTTAAGTCACATCTTATTTATTTTGTTATTTCAGAACTGTAAAAGTTTGTTTTTAAACTTTAAATACCTGTAAAGCCTATGAAATTTATTAAGAATAGAGGTAACATGGATAACAGTCAAAATGGTGTGAATATGAATCCAATCCTCAAAAAATTGAACATTTTCTTACAATAAAAATGTTAGTGTCTAAAAAGTCTTATTCTATAAAGACTTATCATTTTCAAGTTCAGTGAGGGGAACATGTCTAATTTACTAGTTTTGTTTACTACTATAGGCCATCAAGATAACTTATTAAAAACTGATATCTGATACAGCAGAATGACATTGTAGAATATAACTTTAGAGTGATAATACTGAGGTTGATTGTTAGAGACTTTTAAACACTTTGCATCTAAACGGTAACATCTTTATTATTTAAACACATTATTGGTCCAATAATAAAAGAAATAGAGAATATCTGGATATTTATTCAATGTTCAGAGATAAGAGGGCCAACCATTCTTCCCATTGTTTTATATACGCAAGTCCTTCTTTACAAGACCTCTGATGACAACTAAACATAGGCATTTTTCTCAAGCTGCTGCATAAAGAGGATGCATACTGCAATATAAGGACTCTTTTGTTCACCAATTC
This sequence comes from Typhlomys cinereus, assembly GCA_023101885.1. Classification (NCBI taxonomy): domain Eukaryota; kingdom Metazoa; phylum Chordata; class Mammalia; order Rodentia; family Platacanthomyidae; genus Typhlomys; species Typhlomys cinereus. Next base: position 460,679 of record JALPQD010000501.1, read on the forward strand.
TGGCACATTTCCAAATTATTCCCAGTAGTCCAGTTCTATTTCTGTCCAGAAGGCTGGGCACCAAGGATCGCATATATGCACACGTACATATAAGCAGTAAGTGAACAGTCAACAGACTCCGAGAATTGAAAGTGGCAGACAATGGTGAGGCCAGCGCTGGCCCAGCCACATCACTCTTCAAAGTTGAGAAATTTAAAGGAAATGTGGAAACTGACTGTGTCTACAGTGGCTTTGCTCAGTGTCATGTAAATTGGAGGGCACACTCTTTCCTTGGTTTCTGCAAGTTTTATGCTTGTGGATTCAGCTAACTTTGAATAGAAAATATTTTTAAAAGGGAAATTAAATGTGAACTGAACATATAGATTTTTTTGATTGTTTTAATTATATTTTATAGATCCTTTGAAAAGTTCTTACATGAGTACAATGCATTATGATCATACTCATTCACCTTCCCCTCTCCTTTTCCTCTGTCCACATTCCCCCAACACATCTGTTTCCCAACTTCTGTCCTCTATTATTTTATATTTTATTTTATTTTATTTGAAGGTGTGTGCATGCTTGCCATAGCCCATGGTGGAGGTCAAGACAACATTCAGAAATTGTTTCTCTCCTTCCCCCATGTGGCCTTTTGGTATCAAACTAAAGTCGATAAACATGGGGAGCATTTTGCCACTGTCTTCTCAGCCCAATCTTTTAAACTTTAGCTAGTGTACTAGATGTGTATATTAGTGAGTTTTGGGATCTGAGCACATTTTCTTAAGTATTCTGCTTATTCGTTTCTTCTCTTCTGAGGTGATCAGCCTAACCTCTTAATGTTTTTCAAACCTTGCATTTTTCTTCTCCCTTTGGAGAGGAATAGATTCTCACCCAAGTGATCTGTCAGGTCTATTTTGAAAGTTTTGTTTCAGCCCTTGGATTCTCTTTCTGTTGTTTCCCATGTCTTTCAGAGAACAAATGATTTTTATTGTGATGAAGTCTATTTTAATGCTCTTAAAAAGCATGTGCCTTTGTGTCTTGGTTTAGAAAGTTTCTTTTTTCTAATCACACGGAGACTTTTTCTCCTAAATTTATTTCTAGAAATTTAATCACTTTTGCTTTCTTGTATATGATTCTTGCTCAGTCAGTACTGGGGTCTGCTGCAAAGGAAGTCAAGGGTTTTTGTAATTTTCTATGCAAATAGCCACTTGTCTCTGAACCATAATAATACAAAGTTTGAGTATTCCCTTGGAAGAATTCTGAGTAGCTGCAGTATGGGCTCCATTATTAGTATAATCTCATCATGTTGTGTGTGTGTTTGTGAGTTGTGCTTGTGTGTGCAGTATATGGCGAATATTTTGCATGTGTGTGTTTATAATAAGTGTATTGTGTTTTGTGTATGGTGTATGCCTTTTATGTATATGTATATGGGTATGTATGTGTGTTGTGTATGATGTATGTATGTGTTATGTACATTGCATATAGTACGTGGTGCATGGTGTGTGTTGTATATAATGCACGTGTGTTGTCTATAGGGTCTGTGTGTTGTATGTCATTCATGTGTGTTTGTCTATGTGTGTTCAAACGTGTGTGTACATGCATGTGGAATTCAGAGGACGATGTTGGGTACCTTCCTTGTTTATTTTCTGCATTTTTAGTTTATTTTTTTGCATTTTCTTGTGTGTGTATGGGCCATGTGTGTATTTTGTATGTGTGACACAAACAAGTGTGTTGGGTTTATGGTGTATGTGTGTATGCATATGCATGTATAGGATGTTGAGACCAGAAGCTGAGATTGAATGTCTTTGTCAAATATTCACTTTAAATTTTAAAATTTAAGATTATTGTACTTATTTTTGTGTATATTTGTATGATTCATGTGTGTGTGCTTGCTCATGCTTGCACTTGTGCCTGTAGACCGGACTTTGAGTCTGATTGCAGAACTTCAGGCTGCGTAGCTAGCACTTTACAAACTGAGTCCTCACCTTGGCCCTCCCTTCATGCTTTCTGTGCATTTCTTTCCACTTTTTTCAAACTGTATCTCCTTAGGACATGAGTCTATAGTAGTTTCACGTTTGCCTGACTCTCAACAATATTATGACCAAAGAGTTGCTCCATGCTGTCATGTCATAGATAAACTTGGCAATTGATGGCTTGAGCTCTGGTCACAGTTGTGAAGATTTGGAGGTTGAATTGAGCCCTAAGTAAACCAATGGAAGACTGTCTGATGGATAGGAAAGGCCCATTAATGGTGGGTAGGATTAGGCTCTGGGCAGCTGAATGAGATGGAGGCAGCTGGTTAAAGACATTGGCATTCTTTCGTATACTTGGTCAGGCTTGCTGTTGTAACTACTGAGGATTGTCACTTTCTCAGTAGTCCTGAGGATATGGGAAGGCCAGTTCTCTCAGTTTCTGGTGTTGCTATGCGTGCTCCTGCCAAGCTTGGTAAGGAACTGTAACCAAGAATCATAAACCAGAATAGAACCCCTTGTATCCTTAGGCCTTTTGGTGGTGAATTTGTTGGCACACATGCAGAATAACTTGGACATATCATGACAGTGAATAGTAACAGATGCACCCACGAAAGACACTTCTTACTGCACCCCCTTTCCCTCATCAGGTTCTTTTTTCTTTTTCCTCTACCAGGTATTTTACCTAGTGTCCCAATGCACCTAGTGAGAGCTGATCATCTGGTCAGCACATCTGTGTCTTCTGCAGCCTCCTTGTTGCTGATCTTAATCATGGGATGGACTTCTGCCCATTGAATGTCTCCAGCCCTGTCTCCAGCCACTAAAACAGGTGAGAAAATTGTGTGCCTGCATTCTGGCCCGTGAGGTCCATCCAGAGCCTGTCCTTGCCATCCTTCTTACCTGGCTGGATTAAAACAATTTAAGAAAGCTCTACACAGAAGATGATTGTGCTGCAAGTTGGAGTAAGCACATGCCTAGAGTTGCTGCCTGAGGGAGAGCTGTTGGTTCACACCCTGGGAATAAGGAAGTCAGACCACCAAGGTAAGGATTTCCTGCTACTACAACACAAACTGTCTGAATGACTCAATCCTCTAGTGCATGTGGCATTGCAGAGTGGATCTAGAGCCCTGTCCCCTCCCACTGCATTGCTGTGTTCTCTGATGTGACCTGGATTTCTGCCTTGCCTTTCTCAGCTCTGCATTCCTGTTGTTGCACGGGGTTTCCTTAGAAGGGCATGAGTGCAGGCCGAAGGGTCTCTTAATTCCCCTTTCTGTGTGTGTATAAATTGCCTGGGAATTCTTCAGGTTGTGACACAGAGGGTGTGTTCCATGTCTGCTTGCGCTGAGTAGAATCCCAGTCTCCCCAAGATGTCCATATGAGTCATGTGAGTGTGGAACCTTGTACGAATGGGTTTGATGATAGATTTCAGGTGAGACGGTTATTTGGGGTACAGGAACAAGTGCAGGATCATTGTAAGAGTCCTGATGGGAAGGTGGCTGAGTTGCTAGCTTGTGAATATTTACTTGATCAGAATTAAGAGATGCTTAAAGTCAGGCAGGAGGTTAGCTCTGGGAGGGACTGAGCAGTGCTCCCATGCAACACAATATAGAGTTAGCTAGTGGTGGTCTCTCCAGTTGGGCGGGCAGTTTGGGACTCACCAAACAGGGTGTAAAGGACAGTGGATGATAATGGTTGATTCTAGCTGGGTTAGTTAAAATCGGCTTCATAAACTTCCTCATGATGGTAGCATGTGTGTGCAAACTACTTTTCCCATCTCCATGTTGAACATTTAAGTGTTCAAGATACTGAAATTTCTATACGTTCTTGTACCTTACATGTCTATTTGTCAGAGAGTGAACCCTGGTATGACAGCCACAGCTATGAACTTGATATTTCAGAGCTGAGCCTCGAGGTCCACTTATGAGGAATTGCTTACATTAAGGCAAGCCATAAGGAGGGTGTTTTATTTGCATGATCGATGTGGGCACACCCAACCCATAGTGGGTGGAACTATTTCTGAGCAGGTGGAGGAGATGGAGAGAATTGGTCAGCATCTTGGCAAACTGGTGTGTTTGAAAGCAAGTACAGGACACTGGTTCTTGTTCTGTCTGCTCCTGCTGTGGATGTGGTGTGGCCAGTTGCCTTGGTTCCTGCTGCTGGAGAAACTCTCTGCCATCCGGGACCATAACCTGAAAATGTAAGTCAACAAATTCCTCTAAATTATTTGGGTCAAGTGTATTATTAGCGTATGGTGCATGTGTGCATGTTTGCGCTTGCACAGGTGTGAGTAGTGCATACACACATGAACCACAGTGTACCTCAGGAGGGCAGAAGTCACCTTTTTAGTGCCAGCCCTCTTCTAACTTTCATGGAGTCAGGACCTCTCTCTTCATATTTGCCATTCTACCTACTGCAGATTAGCTGGCCTGTGAGCTCCTTGGTGACTGTACTGTCTCGCTGTGAGGTCAGTGAGCTTCCAGGTGATCCAATTAACTTGATGCATGGCCCACGAGATTCCAAGTGCTCCAATAGTCTTGCTTTGTGGCTGTGAATTTCTGCATAATTGTGCAGTCTCATAGGAATGCAGGCATTACATCTGCGAATTACCATGGCTGACTTTACCTGAGTATAGAACTCAGATCATCAGGGTTTAACAGCAAGCGCTTTTACCCATGAGCCACCTCACCTGCTCTTAGTTCATGCTTTTCACTATGGAAATACAGGAATGAATATATTGAAATTAGCATGATACATAAAAATTTCAATTTTTACCTAATTATACAAGCTCAATAGTTAGGTACCCTCGCTCCCCTCCTTCTCCTTCTCCTTCCTCTCTTTCATCTCCCCATCCTGCTCTCCCTCCCTCTCTCCCTCCCCCTTTTATATGTTTCTTTTTTCATGTGTGTGGGTGCACTATGTGTGCCTGTGGCGTCCCAAGGATGACATCAGAAATTATCATGGATTGCTGTGCTTTCATATAGCTTTGCTCTGATTTTTTATATGGGATGTGGAGAGTCTGAACTTAGGTCCTTTGCTTGTGAGGACCTTAGCTATCTCTCCAGCTCCTATTTGCACATTTCTGTTCATAATTATCATATAATAAATGTATTTATGTATAATATGCATATCATTTATATATGTAACCTACATTTATATATAGTATAGAAATTGTTATATGGTAATAATATGTGATTTTTAAGTGATAGATAGTGAGATGCTAATTAATCATATTCATATGCTATGAATTGATATACTTATGTTCATGTAATATACTTACATAAATATATTACCATTTATGAAATATCTAAAAATACACATTCGGTTAGGACTTGGCTCACTGAAGGAAGACTTGTCTGACATGCAGAACTGGGGTTTGATTTCTAACACCACAGTAAGTAAAAAATTAATCCCTAGAGGATTGTACATGCACCAGCAATTATGCAGTTCCTCCTGGGAGGTTGAAGCATTAACATCAGAAGTTCTAGGCCATCCTGGGCTATGGAACAACTTGTCTTATTCTCATTCTCTCTCTCTCTCTCTCCATTTCCTCTTTCCCTCGCCCTCCCTTCCTCTTTCTATAATTTTATCTAGACATCTTTCTACTTATCTTTCTATATGCACATTGATATATGTAAGACACATTTATATATACACACAATATGTACATATATGTACATGATATAAATTCATACATTGCATAAGCAATGATAGAAACAACATTTCTATGTCATATATCTGTATATTTATGTATAGTTAGAGGTTTCTGGGATTCAGGCTTCTCATACTGGGTGAGGGCTTTACCCCTGAGCTATACCCCCAGTTCATTTTTCTGTTTCATAATTTTGTATAATTTGTATTTTGCACAGCTATTTTTGTTATAAATATGAATTATTTTAGAAGTAATTGTGAGCATTACGTTTTTGCACACATGTGTGAACATTTTTGTGTCTCTGTGAGTTGTTCATTTGAAGTCAATTGCCCCTTTCACTGTCCCTCACCACTCTTGTTTTGAAATCTATTTTCTGGAGCCAGTGCCATGCTGTTTTTATTACCGTGGCTTTATAGTATACTTTAAGGTTTTTATTACTCAGGATTGTTTTTGCTGTCCTGGGTCTTTTATATTTCCATATGAATCTTGAGATTGTTTTACCAATGAAGAATTGGGTTGGAATTTTGATTGGTATTGCATTGAATCTGTGTATTGCTTTAGGTAGAACAGTCATTTTAACAATGTTAATTTTGCTGATCCAGGTGTATGGGGAGGCCCTTCCATTTTCTAGTGTCTTTTCTAGTTTCTTTTTTTAGGATTTTAAAATTTTGTTATATGTGTCTTTCAATCCTTCATTAGGTTTATTCCAAGATATTTCATTTTTTTAGGGGCAATGGTAAATGTATTGTTTCTTTCATGTCTTTCTTGCTTTGTTTATCCTTGGTGTATAGAAAAGCCACTGATTTTCGAACACACATTTTGTATCCTGCCACTCTACTGAACTTGCCTGGCAGAACCTTTTAAGGGTACTTGAAATATAGGATCGTGTCATCTGGAAATAAGAATAGTATGATTTCTTCTTTTCCGATTTGTATCCCTTTTTTATCTCCCTCTCTTGTCTTATTCAGGCTCTAGCTTAGACTTCAAATACAATGTTCAATAGAAGTGGTGAGAGTGAAAAGCCTTTTCTAGTTCCCAATCTGTGGGGGAATACTTTGAATTTTTTAGCCATTGTCTATGGCTTTCATTGTGTTGATAAATGTTTCATCCAACTTATTTTCTCCAGGGACTTTATCATGAAGGGGCGTTATATTCTGACCAAAGCTTTTTCAGCATCAATTGAAGAATCATACGATTTTTGTCCTTGCATTTGTTTATACATGGTGAATTTTATTTATAGATTTACGTGTATTGAACCAACCTCGTGTTTCTGTAATAAACCCAATCTGATCACAGTGAATGACCTTCTTGATGTTTTTGTGTCTGGGTTACTACAATTTTGTTGAGAGTGCTTGTGTCTGTGTACATCAATGAAACTGGCCTCTAGTTTTCCTTTTTCTGTGTGTCTTTATTTGGTTTTGGGTTCAGTGTGCTGTCAGGTTCATACCAAGAATATGAAAGTGTTCCTTCCTTTTCTATTTAGTGGAATAATTTAAAGAGTTCTGGTACTATTGTTCTTTAAATACCTGATAAAATTCTGCAGTGAATCCATCTTCTGCTCTGGGCCTTTCTTGACAGGGAGCTCCATTATTACTGCTTCAATTTCTTACCTTGTTAGAGGACTTTTTAAAGAACTCAGTTCATCATGCTTTAACTTTAGTATATTATATATGTTTAGAAATTGGTCCATTTCTTTGTGATTGTCAAATTTGGTGGTTTATAAATTTTTAAAGTACGGCCTTATTCTCTGAATTTTCATGACATCTGTTGTGATAGATCCACTTTCATCGCTAATTTTATTAACTTGGATTTCTTCTCTTCTAGATGAGGTTAATTTGTCTAAGAGTTTGTCAATCTTGTCAAGTTTTTCAAAGAGGCAACTTTTCCTTTATTGATTCTTTGTATTGTTCCTTTGTCTCAGTTTCTGATCCTACTTATTTCTGCAGGTCTCCATTGGGGGTTGATTTCTTGTTTCTTTAAAGCTTTTTATATAGTTAGGTTGTCCATTTGTGATGCTTCCATTAATTTTATGTAGGCAGTGAGCACTATGAATTTTCTTCACAGAACGGCCTTCATCATATCCCAAAAGTTTTGATATGATGTGTTTCCATTATCAATGCTTTGTAGGAATATTTGAATTTTACTTTCACTTTTGTCTGATCCCATTCTTCATTTAGTAACATATTGTTAAACTTTTAAGAGTTTGTGTACTTTTTGTTGTTTGTCTTGTTATGGATATACATATTTATTCCTGGTGGTCAGATGGACTAAAGGTGGCGATTTCGATTTTTTTGCGTTTGAGAAGACTTGTGTTATGACCTAGTATGTGGTCTGTTTTTCAGAGTATAATGGACTGCTGAAAAGAAAGTATATTCCTTGGTTTTAGGGTGAAATGTTTGGTACATGGCTGTCTAGTCCATATGAATGGTTTCGTTTAAATTCAGAGTTTCAATTCAGATTTTGGCTTGCTGATTTGTCTGCCTATCAGAGATAGTACGGTGTTAAAATCCTCTACGATTATTGTGTTTGGGTTTACGTGTTGCTTTACAAATTGTAGCACAGTGAGGGGATCCAGCGTCCATTTGCAGAAGGGATACAATCCGTGTGCCAGTCCCGATATCCTCCCCAATTGCTGAGATCAAACCACTTTGATGAAAAGTGACCAGGAAGTCAAGCAAGAGTGAGTTTGTCCAGCTGTCTCACTATATATGTGCATTACCTGATGGCAACCTGTTTGCTCTATTGAGTCTTGATCCCATCTGTCCTTTTTTTTTCTGGGGGGCCGTTCACAATCTCCGCCCTCACAGTAGGTATCACAGGGATTTGGGTTTGGTGCTACCATCCACCTGTGAGGGAGTATATACGGTGTCTAGCTTTCTGTGTCTGGGATGCTTCACTCAACGCAATATTTTCTAACTCCATCTCTCTCCCGAAAAGTTTCATTAATTCGTGCTTTCTGATGACTGAGTAGCGTTCTGGGATATAAAGGTACCACGTTTCGCTCATCCACTTCGTCAACTCTGGGGCACCTGGGTTGACTGCCTGACTGTGCTACTGCAAATAGTGCTGTTAAGAACCTGGTTGTGCTTGTGTCACTGTGTCATGAATGTCTGCTTTAGGGGGGATTGTTCCCAGAAGTGGTAGAGGGGGGTCCTATGGCATTTCGATCTTTCGCCTTTTGACAACTCGCCCAACTGATGGCCAGAGTGGCTGTGGGAGCCGGCATTCCCACCAGCAACGTGTGAGAGTTCCCCTCTCCCTGCAACCTCTCCCGTCCGGGCTGAGATGATGATGTCTCAGGGAAGTTTTGATTTGCACTTCGCTGATCTGACGGCTACGGATGCGGAGCAATTTTTTTAAGCTCTTTGTGCGACGTGTCAATTTCACCCCTGGAGACGTTTCTTTTGAGTTCCCGGGCCCATTTGTTTTTTAATTGAGCCATTTAGCTCCTTGGCGTTTCGTTAAGTTCTTCGCGGGCTCTGGGTAAGAGAGCTCTGTCGGATATGTGGTTGGTGAAGCTTTTCTCCCGTGCTGCGGGTTGCCTTTTTGTTCGGTTTACAATCTCTTAATCTGAACAGAAGCTCTTTAATTTCGTGAGATCCCACGGGTCGGGCGTTGGTCCTCGCGAGGGTGCTATCGGGTTTCTAGTTAGGGGCTGTTGGCGTAGCCCGATCAGCCCGCGGGACTTGCCTACCCTATCGACTCGGGCTTTCGCCGTCTCTGGCCGAATGTTGAGGTCCCCGATCCATTTGGAATCAATGTCTGTGCATGAGGAGACGCGCGGGTCCAGTTTTAATCGCCTGCGCCTGCACGTCCAGTTTTGCCCGCTCCGTTTGTCGAAGATGCTGTTCTTCTTCCACTGAATGTTTTGGGCCCCTTTGTCAAAGATCAAATGGCTGTAATGGCGTGGGCTTACACCTGGGGCTTCAACCCTTGTCCGTTGGTCTACACGTCCGTCCCCTTTGGAGCCGGTACCAGGCCGATTTGGCGACTGTGGATTTGTGGTGTAGATTACGGTTGGCATGGTGATAGCTCCAGCAGGGCTTCTGTCACTCAGGATTGCTTTGCTGTCCTGGGCCTTTTCCTGCTTCTGTGCCCGGCTGGAGGTTGTTTGGCCAGTTTCTGTGAGGGATTGCTTGGGCATCTCCATTGCTGTAGCACTGAATCTGTCTGTGCATGGCTTTTGGTAGGATGGTCATTTTGGGGGCGGTGGGTCTGGCCAGCCAGGAGCATGGGAGGTCTTTCCACCTTCCGGTGTCTTCTGTCATTTCTCTCTTGAGGGTTCTCAAGCTTGCATTATAAAGGCCCCTCCCTTCTCTGGCTAGGTGGACACCGAGGTACTCATTTTTCGGGGCGGTAGTCAAAACGGGATCGTTTCTCTCAGGACGATTTTCCCTTTTGTCGTCCTTGGTGTAGAGGAAGGCCACTGAGTTTTGCACGTTTGTTTTGCAACCTGTCGCCCTGCCGAAGTCGTGTATGAGTTCCAGCAGTCTCCTGCTGGAGTCTGTAGGATCGCTCAGCACGGCTGGCCCAGTGTGGAGAAGGATGCTGACATTCTCAGTCGGCCCTCAGCATCTTCTTCCCAGGGCCCAGTCGGCCACCCACCGTGGGCGGGAGCTTCCCCAGCAGCTAGACAACCTCTTCCTTGCAGGTTTGCTCTGGGCTTCACTAAAACCGTTCATTCTCTATAAACGCTCCCAGAGCTCCAATGTCAAGCTGACGCCCGTGCCTAACTGTGACACCCCCAACCCCTGGTCAACTTGACAGGAGAACATAGACAGCCCCTTTTAAACCCTAACCTTCGATCCTCATTCTCACGAGTGTCGAACGTTCCCTTAGAAAACATGAGTACATTTAACTGCGTTAATCCCACATCTCTGCAAATTCTCGCGGACACGTTTCAAAATGTTCGGTCGTCAAACGGTCAGTCCCCAAAATGTTGCAACCGAAAATTTTATAGAACGCCTCCGATCTTTTAGCCCTAAGCGTCCGTCAGCTCAAAATAAGTCAGGGAGTTCCGCAAGATAAAACACCAAACCAGAAGTGCCACGATGCACTTCAGAAACCACGAAATGAAGATGAGAGTGGAGCAAATGAAACGCCGCATCCTGTATTTCGATGTCCACCTCCCGTTGCTCATCGCATGGCTGTGGCGGCCTAAAGTGTCCAGGCATTGCCAGGCCCTGTTCACGGCTGGAAGTTGTAGGAGCCGAGTTCCCTGATCCAGGATGGACCTCCACTCGCAACAGTTCCTCAGCAGCAGCCCCAGGCCCCTGGCACCGCAAACCCAGCGCTCTGGAGTCGTATGCTTAACCTTTCCCTTGCAGGTACTCTTCGCCCGCCTTGTGGCGCCAGGCTTTGGCTGCTCTCCGTGGACACCTCAAGTCGTTCAGCTTCCTGAAAGTCCTTCTGCCCCTGACGGCAGACGGGGCCCACGCAATCCGTGACCCTCTCAGCACCACCACTGCCCAAACTCTGCAGGAGGCGTTTTGTAACCCACAGAGTGAAAATCTTCCAAGATTTCAAGCGTTGTCCAGCAAAACCGTTCAAAAGTCAGATTTGTCAGCCACGTCCCACTTCTGTTGCAGGTACCAAATTCGCCCGGCATGGTTGCTGATAGATCGCCACCAAACTGCTTAAGGGAAGGAGGGATTTTCTTTTTCTCTCACGACTGCTGCTTACAGTCCCTAGTCCGGCTCCACGGGAGCACACCCAGCAACACACGGGCGCAGGGAACTGGCCACGCCATGGACCCATAACCAGCCGAGAGATGGACAGTCCTCGCCTTGCCAGACCAGCATGGCTGGCAAAGCGTATGGAAGGGTGCCGACTTTCTCAGTCGGCCTTCGGTAGGTCTTTTCCAGGGCCCGGTCCCACCCACCGTGGGCTGGACCTTACCCATCAGCTAGACATTCCCTTGCGAGTTCGCTCTGGGCTTCGCTCAAACATTCCGTCTCTACAAATGGGCCCAGCGCCCCAATGTCAAGTTGACACGTGTACGTCATGATGACGCTCCACCCCTTGTCAACCTGTCAGGAAAGCGTAGCATTTTAAACTGTAATCTTCAATCCTTGTTCCCATAAGCATTGAACGCTATCTCTTTTCTTCTAAATTTTATCTGCTTCTCTTACTTATTTTTCTTAAATTTTTCCCCCAGCCATACCGGCTCAGTAGGTACCCCGGTCCCCTCCCTCCTTCCCTCCCTCTCTCCTTCCCTCCCTCCCTCCCTCCTCCCCTGCCCAGTCCGCCCTTGCACTCTCCCCTTTCCTTCAAAACCCCCTCCCCCTCCTTCTCCCAGTGCCAGCCACTTTCTGCCTCCCATGCAGTGGAACATCCTTTTGCGTGAATGCTAAGCCTCCCTGTGAGTCCTCCCACCCTAGTGCGTTGTTAGGACTCGGTGGCTTAGCCCGGAGCCCTTGGCGGGGCTCCCCGTTCTTATGGGAAGACTACCTTGACCGTTGCTCCTTTGACTCTAAGGATCCCACTGCCTGGGATCCATGCCGGACTTTGGGGCTGGGGTGGGGGGGAGCGTGGCGGGAGGGAGTGGGGAGCGGTGGCGGGGCGGGTGGGCGGACCGTTGACATCTCCATCGTGGTGCAGGTCCTACAAAGTCCCCTTGTGGCTACTGCAGCCCTACCTTGTGTGGAGCATCTCGCATGACGTTGGTCATCCCCATCCTTGGGCTCTCAGGATCCTGCCGCCGCCTCTTCTGCTTGTTTCCCTGCGCTTTGCGGGGGGGGGGGGGGGGGGGGATATTGCTGGTTCGGTTCCGGTTGATGAGCGTAGGTTCTTTGGAGTTCTGAATCGTAGTTTGCTGTTGATTTCACTTTGGCTTTTCCCGCTCAGCCTGGGCCTCCATCCTGATTGGTGTGGAAGGTCGCCTCCTAATCAGAGATCAATGGCTGTTTCAGTGGAGACCTTACTGTAAGGGGAGACTCAAAGGTAGAAGGAGTCGGGTGGGCTTTTATATCTGCAAATACTGTTGTCATTAGTTCTTCTCATCCCAAGAGACTGTAGGTTATTCAAACATGGCCAAAATGGTTTCTTTATTTTTGAGCAGTGTCTTGGGATATCAAAGATAGCTGAAATGGTTTCAGAAAATCCCTGATGGTGCTTTCGCATGTTCACATATTGCTGTTATGCTTTCTTTTCATCCCAAGGTTCCTTTAGATGCTGAAAAATGGTGGAAACAGCCTCACTGCTAACCCACGTTAGCTTTTAAATATGCGAATCAAAGTGTAAGAGCTTCTTGACTCCCCAAAAATGCCTAGGATATTCAACGATGGCCTAAATGGCTTCTGTCCTCTCCAGAAATGATTTAGATATTCAAAGCTGTGCTAAGTGGCTTCACTGCCAACCCACTTGAGCCTTTGCGTGTACAAATTCTGCTATCACGATTTCATTACTCTTCAAGCATGCTTATAATGTTCAAAGATTGCAGAAATCGCTTCTTTATTTTCCAACTATACTTTGGATTTTCAAAGATGTCTAGAATGGATTCATTACTATTCTAATTGGGCTTTTGCATGTGTAAATACAGCTGTCATGGCTTCTTCTCACCTCAAGAGATCTTAGAATATTCAAAGATGGCAGAAATGGCTTCTGCACTTTCCAACAGTGCTTTGGATTTTCAAAGATGCCCGAAATGGCTTCATTACTTCCCCATTTGGCATGTTCTATATGCGAGTACTGCTCTCATGATTTCTTCCCATCCCAAGAGTCTGTAGGTTATCAAATATGGCCAAAATGGATTCTTGATTTTCCAACAGTACCTGGGCTTTTTAAAGATAGCCAAAATAGTTTCAAAATGTCCCCAATGCTACTTTTGTATATTCACGTACTGCTGTCATGACTTCTTCTCCTCCCAAGAGTCCTTACAATCTGAAAAATAGTGGAAACCTTCTCACTGCTAACCCACTTGAGCTTTTACATATGCAAATCCTACTCTTAAGAGTTGTAGACTCCCCAACAATGCTTATGATATTCAAAGGTGACCTAAGTGGCTTCTGTCCTGTCCAAAGGTGATGTGGATATTCCAAGCTTGGCAAAACGGCTTCACTTCCTGCCCACTTGAGCTTTTATGTATGCAAATACTATTGTAAGGATTTCATTACTCTTCAGATTGCTTAGAATATTCAAAGATGGCCAAAATGGCTTCTTGATTTTCCAACTGTGCTTTCAATTTTCTATCATGTCTGGAATGGCTTCATTACTACTGCAATTGGGCTTTTGCATGGGAAAGTACTGCTATCATGACTTCCTTCTTGAAGAGACCTTAGGATATTCAAAAATGGAACAAATGGCTTCTTCACTTTCCAACAGTGCTTTGGATTTTCAAAGATAGCTGTAATGGCTTCTTACTTCCCCATTTGAAATTTTGTATGTGTGAATACTGCTCTCATGACTTCTTCCCATCCCAAGAGTATGTAGGTTATTCAAACATGGTGAAATGGATTGTTGATTTTCCAACAGTATCTTGGGTTTTAAAAATGTCTGAAATGGCTTCAGAACGTCTCTTATGGTGCTTTTGTATGTTCACATACTGCCGTCATGACTACTTCAAGTACCAATAGTCCTTATGATCTTGAAAAATGGCAGAAATGGCCTCACTGCTAACCTACTTGAGCTTTTTTTTTAATAGGTGGACCAGTTCCCTCCCCCCCCTCCTCCCCCCGAATCCCCTGCTCCCCCTCCCTCCCTCTCCATCTCCCAGTGCCTCCCCCCCAATTCCCAGAGAGTCCTTTATTGTGTATGCCTAACTTTCCTCTGGGCCCTCCTTTCCGATGACGTACAAAGACCCAGTGGCATTTCCCTGAACCCTTTCTCGTGTTCCCCTTAAGCATAGGAACACTACTGTGGCTGTCAATCCCTTGCCTCCAAGGATCTTGGTGCCTTTAGCCGATGTTAGACTTTGTGAGGTCAATAGTGTGATGGACATTGCGCAGGGCATGCAAAGTCCAATTATGATTGCTTCAGCCCTATCTAGTGTGGAGACTCTTCAAATCATTGCTCCCCCCATCCTTTTGCTCTTACAATCTTACCACCCCCTCTTCCACAAATGTTCCTGAGCTTCAGTGATTAGGATATTCAAAGATGGTCTACATGGCTTCTGTCCTGTCCAAATGTTATTTGGATATTCAAAGATGGCAAACATGGCTTAACTGCCAATCCACTTGAGCTTTTATGTATGCAAATACTTCTGTAAGGATTTCATTACTCTTCAGGAGTGCTTCAGATGTTCAAAGATGGCTCATATGGTTTCTCAATTTTCCAACTGTGCTTTGAATTTTCAAAGATGTCCAGAATGGCTTCATTACTAGCCCAATTGTGCTTTTGCATGTATAAATACTCTTGTCATGACGTCTTCTCACCTCAAGAGTCATTGGAATATTTAAAGATAGCCCAAATGGTTTCTTGACTTTCCAACAGGGCTTTGGATTTTCAAAGATGGCCGAAATAGGTTGATTACTTCCCCAATTGGCCTGTTGCATGTGCAAATACTGCTGCCATGACTTCTTCTCATCCCAAAAGTCTGGAGGTTATTTTAACATAGCCCAATTGGCTTCAAGATTTTCCAACAGTGCCTTGGAGTTTCAAAGATAGCTGAAATGACTTCATTCCATTCCCTATTAGCATTTTCATGTGCAAATACTGTTGTCATGACTTCTTCTCATCCCAAAAGTCTGTAGTTTATTCAAACATGGCCAAAATCGATTCTTGATTTTCCAACAGTGCTTTGGATTTTCAAATAGGGCAGAAATGGCTTCATTAGGACACCAATTGGGCTTTTGCATGTTGCAAATGCTGCTCGCATGACTTCTTTTCACCCCAAGAATCCTTTGATGTTAAAAGAAGGCAGAAAGGGCCTCAGTGCTTGCCTACTTGTACTTTGACATATGTAACTCCTACTGTAAGGACTTCTGGACTCCCCAACAGTACTAAGGATATTCAAAGATGGCTGAAATGGCTTCTGTCCATTCCATCAATGCTTTGGATTTTCAAAGATTACTGAAATGGCTTCATTACTTTTCCAATTCGCCATTTGCATGTGCAAATACTGCTGTCATGACTTCTTCTCATCCCAGGAGTCTGTAGGTTACTGAAACATTGCCAGAATGGATTCTTGATTTTCCAATAGTGCCTTGGATTTTCAAAGATGGCCATAATGGTTTCAGAACATTCCCCTATGGTACTTTTGCATGTTCACTTACTGCTGTCATCACTTCTTCTCATCCCAAGAGTCCTCAGGACATTGAAAGATGGCAGAAATGGCCTCGCTGCTAACTCACTTGAGCTTTTACATATGCAAATCCTAGTGTAAGGTCTTCTTGACTCCCCAAAGATGGCTGAAATGGCTTCTATCCAGTTCAGAGGTACTTTCAATATTGAAGGTGGCTGAAATGGCTTTACTACCAACCCTCTTGAGCTTTTACATGTGCAAATACTGCTGTAAGGATTTCATTACTCTTCAGGAGTGCTTAGGATGTTGAAAGAAAGCCAAAATGGTTTATACCCTTTCCAAAAGTGCTTTGGATTTTCAGAAATGTCAGGAATGGCTTCAGCACTACTCCACTTGGAATTTTGAATGTGCAAATACTCCTGTTATGACTTCCTCTCACTTCGAGAGTACTTGGGATATTCAAAGATGAACCGAATTGCTTCTTGACTTTTCAATAGTGCTTTGGATTTTCAAAGATGGCTGAAATGTTTTCATTAAGTTACCAATTAGGATTTTGCCTGTTCACATACTGCTGCCAAGACTTCTTCTCATCCCAAGCCTTTGCCATATTGAAAGATGGAGGAAATGGCCCACTGCTAACCTCCTTGAGCTTTTACATATGCAAATCCTACTGTAAAGACTTCTTTGGTCCCAACAGCACTTACAATATGAAAGATGTCTTCTATCCAGTCCATAGGTGCTTCGGATATTCAAAGATGGCCAAAATGGCTTCAGTGCCAAACCACTTGGACTTTGATGTATCCATATATGACTGTGATGATTTAATTACTTCTCAAGAGTGCTTAGGATGTTCAAAGATGGCCGAAATGGCTTCCTGATTTGCCAGCTCTGCTTGTAATTTTCAAAGATGTCTGAGAAGACTTCATTGCTACCCCAATTGGGCTTTTGCAGGTGAAAATACTGCTGTTATGATGTTTTCTTATATCAAGAGTGCTGGAGATATTCAAAGATGGCCAAAATGACTTCTGTCCAGTCCACTGGCACTTTGGATATTCAAAGATGGCCAAAAGGCTTCACTGTCAACCCACTTGAGCTTTTTGTAAGCAAATACTGCTGTAAGGATTTCATTACTCTTCAGGAGTGTTAGAATGTTCAAAAATTGCCGAAATGGCTTATTGATTTTCCAACAGTGTCTTGGATTTTCAAAGGTACCTCAAATGGCTTTATTCCATCCCCTATGGTACCTTTTCATGTTCACATACTGCTGCCATGACTTCTTCTAATCCCAAGAGTCCTTAGGATATTGAAAGATGGCTGAATTGGCCTCACTGCTAACCCACTTGAGCTTTTACATATGCAAATCCAATATAAAGACTTCTTCACTCCCCAACAGTGCTTAGAATATTCAAATATGACTGAAATAGCTTTTATGTAGTCCAAAGGTGCTTTAGATATTAAAAGATGGCTGAAATGGCTTCACTGCCAACCCACTTGAGGATTTATGTGTGCAAATACTGCTGTAAGGATATTATTACCCTTCAGGATTACAAAGATGGCTGAAATGGCTTCTTGATATTCCAACTGTGTTCTGCATTTTCAAAGATGTCCGGAATTGCTTCATTACTAACCCAATTTTGCTTTTGCATGTGCAAATACTCCTGTAATGACTTCTTCTCACCTCAAGAGTCATTGGAATATTCAAGGATGGCCCAAGTGACTTCTTGACTTTCCAAAAGGGCTTTGGATTCTCAGACATGGCAAAAATGGCTACATTACGCCCCTAATTGGCCTTTTGCATGTGCAAATACTGCTGTCATGACTTTTTCTCATCCTAAGAGTCTTTAGGATATTGAAAGATGGTGGAAATGGCCTCACTGCTAACCTGTTTGAGCTTTTACATATCCAAATCCTATTATAAGGACTTCTTGATTCCCCAGCAGTGCTTAAGATATTCAAAGATGGCTGAAATGGCTTCACTATCAACCCACTTGAGCTTTTACATATGCAAATATTGCTGTAAGAATTTCATTACTCTTCAGGAGTGCTTAGGATGTCAAAGATGACTGCAATGGATTTTTGATTCTCAAACTGTACTTTGGATTTTCAAAGATATCAGGAAAGTCTTCAATACTACCCCATTTGGATTTTTCATGTGAAAATACTGCTGTCATGACCTTCTCACCTCAAGAGTCCTTGGTATATTCAAAGATGGCCTAATGGCTTCATGGTTTTCCAACAGTGCTTTGCATTTTCAAAGATGTATGGAATGCCTTCTTTACTAACCCAGTTGTGCTTTTGCATGTGCAAATACTCCTGCCATAACTTCTTCTCGCCTCAAGAATTATCAGAATATTTAAAGGTGGTCCAAATGACTTCTTACTTTTCCAACAGTGCTTTGAATTTTCAAAAGTGGCTGAAGTGGCTTCATTAAGTCCCCAATTGGCCTTTTGCATGTGCAAATACTGCTGTCATGACTTCTCCTCCTCCCAAGTGTCTTTAGGACATTGAAAGATGGCAGAAATGCCCTCACTGCTTACCCACGTGAGCTTTTGCATATCCTAATCCCATTGAAAGGACTTCTTGACTCCCCAACAGTGTTTAGGATATTCAAAGATAGCTGAAATGGCTTCTTGACTTTCAAATCATACTTTGGATATTTAAAGATGGCAGAAATGGCATCTTTACATCCCAAGAGTGCTTTGGATTTTCAAAGATGGCTGAAATGGCTTCATTACATCCCTAGTTGAGTTTTGCATGTGCAATAACTGCCATCACAACTTCTTCTCATCCCAAGAGTCTGTAGGATATTCATAGATGACCAAAATGGATTCTTGACTTTCCAACAGTGCTTTGGATTTTAAAGAAAAGATTCATTAATCCCCAGTTGGGCATTTGCATGTGCAAATACTGTTTTAATGACCTCTTCTCATCCCAAGAGTCCTTAGGATATTCCAAGATGGCCAAAATGGCTTCATTGCTAACCAATTGGTTTTTTACATATGCAAATACTACTGTGAGGACTGCTTATCTACCCAACAGTGCTTAGGATATTCAAAGATGGCCGAAATGGCTTCATTGCTAACCAATTGGGCTTTTGCCTATTCAAATACTGTTGTAATTACTTCTTTACTCTCAAACAGTGTGTACAAAATTCATAGATGGCAGAAATGGCTTCATTACCAACACACTTGAGTTTTTACATATGCAAATACTGCCTTAAGGATTTATTTACTCTTCAGGAGTGCTTAGGATATTCAAAGATGGCCAAAATGACTTCATTTCCAACCCATTTGGAGTTTTGCATACGCAAATTCTGCTGTAAGGATTTCTTTACTTTCCCAGAATCTTTAGGACATTCCAAGATGGGTGAAATGGCTTTGTAACTAACCCAATTGAGCTTTTGCATATGCAAATGTGCTATAATGACTTCTTTACACTCCAAAATTACTTAGGATATTCAATGGTGGCCAAAATATCACAATCCAAAGGTGCCTTGGATATCAAAGATGGTGAGAATGGCTTCTTAACTTTCCAACAGTGCTTCAGATATTCAAACATGGCCGAAATGACATCTTTTTTTTATATATAATACATTTTTTATTATTATTTCAGCTCATACAAACTTAATAGGTACACCGGTTCCCTCCCTCCCTTCTCCTCCCCCCCGAACCCCCTGCTCCCCCTCCCCTCACCCCTCCCGCCCCATCCCCCCATGCCTCCCGCCCCTATTCCCAGAGTCCTTTCTTGTGCATGCCTGACTCTCCTCTGGGCCCTCCTCTCTGATGACGTACAAGGACCCAGTGGCATTTCCCTGAACCCCTTCCTGTGTTCCCCTTAAGCATAGGAACACTACTGTGGCTGTCAATCCCTTGCCTCCAAGGATCTTGGTGCCTTTAGCAGATGCTAGACTTTGTGAGGTCAATAGTGTGTTGGACATTGCGCCAGGCATACAATGTCCAGTTATGATTGCTTTGGCCCTAACTTGTGTGGAGTATCTTGTAAATCATTGCTCCTCCCATCCTTTTGCTCGTACACTCTGACCATCCCGTCTTCCGCAAATGTCCCTGAGCTTCAGGATGGGGAGAGATTAGTCTGGGCTAGTTCTAGGTGGTTGATATAGAGTCTCTGAAGTTCTGGATAGTGGTTTGTTGATTTTCTTTTGCAGTTTTGCTGCTCCTGCAATGCCCTTCACTCCATCGTGATGGGCACTGTATGTCACCCCCTGGCCAGAGAAAGAAAGCTGTTAAACTGGAGTCTTATTATAAGAGCACATTCAAGGGTAGATGTAATACTTATACCCAAAAGTGGAATCACAGGGTCATATGGCATTTGGCAATGGGAGGGGTCAATCACCCATTTGCAAAATGGTTACTTTTTAATCTTCCAGACTATGTGCCCTCCCCTTCTGGTGAGTTCATACCCCCTTAGTTGTAAATGATCAGGAACGCATTGTGAACTTAACTAGGTGTCACATTACTTTCTTGCAGTCCTTGATGGAGGCCTATTTTCTCCACTGTAACATGGTCACTTCTCTCCTTGTATCTGGTGTGGCCCTCCAACCCCATCCCTCCTGTTCATAATCCTTGCAATTACTGTAGGTAATACATAGATTTACCTATGAGTGTCTCAAGATGGACTGGGTGGGTTTGGTATTAGGAGCCACCTATTAGGGAGTACATATGGCACTTAATTTTCTGGGTCTGGGATACTTCACTTAATATAATTGTTTCTAATGACATCCATTTCCCGGCAAATTCCAGTAATTCATCATTTTTGATGGCTGAGTAGTACTCCATTGTATAGATGTACCACAGTTTCCTTATCCACTCGTCAACTGTTGGACATTTGGGTTGATTCCATGTCTTTGCTATTGTAAACAGTGCTGCTATGAACATGGTCATGCTTGTACTATCGAGGTGAACCTCTGCTGTATGGGGGGTTATACCCAAAAGTGGAATCGCAGGGTCATATGGCATTTCAATCTTTGATTTCTTTAAGAATCTCCAGACGGCTCGCCAGAGTGGCTGTATGAGCCTGCACTCCCACCAGCAATGTAGGAGAGTTCCCCTCTCTCCACATCCTCTCCAGCATTTGTTGTTGTTTGTGTTGTGGATTTTTGCCATCCTGACTGGGGTAAGATGATATCTCAGGGAAGTTTTGATTTGCATTTCCCTGATGGCTAAGGAAGTGGAGCATTTTTTAAGATATTTGTTAGACATTTTAATTTCATCCCTAGTAAAGTTTCTTTTTTGACGTCTTGCCTTTCAAATAATGCTTTGAATATTTGAAGATGGCAAAAATAGTGTACTTACTTTCCAAGTATGCTTGGATAGTCAAAGATGGTCGAAATGGGTTCATTACCAACCCTATTGGGCTTTTGCATATACAAATACTGCTTGATTTTCAGATAATACTTTGTATATTCAAAAATAGCAGGCATGGCATCTTCACATTCAAAGAATGCTTTGGATACTCAAACATGACCAAAATGGCTTCATTGCCAACCCTCTTAAGCTTGTACATATGTAAGTACTGCTGTGATGACTTCTTTACTCTACCAGAATGCTTAGGACATTCAAGATGGCCGAAATGGCTTTATTACTATTTGGGCTTTTGCATATGCAAATACTGCTTTCATGACTTCCTCTCATCCCAAGAGATCTTAGGATATTCAAAAATGGCCAAAATGGCTTTATTGCTAAACAGTTGGGCTTTTGCATATGCAAATAAGTTGTAATGACTTCTTTACTCTTCTACAATGCATAAGAAAGGCACAGATGCCCATAATGGCTTCATTATCACCATACTTGAGCTTAACATATGCAAATACTCCCTTAAATTTTTCTTTACTCTTCAGGAGTGCTTAGGATATTCAAAGGTGTCCAAATGCTTCCTTACCAACCCAATGGTGGTTTTACATATGCAAATGCTGCTGCAATGACTTCTTTATTCTCCAAGATTGCTTTGGATATTCAAAGATGGCCGAAATTGTCAACCCACTTGAGATTTTACATGAGCAAATTGTGCTGTAAGAACTTCTTCACACCCCAAGAGTCTTTAGGACATTCCAAGAAGGGTGAAATGGCTTTGTAACCAATCCAATTGAGCTTTTGCATATGCAAATAGTGCTATAATGACTTCTTTACACTCCAAGGTTACTTAGGATATTCAGTGGTGGCTGAAATGTCTTCCGTTCATTCCAAATGTACCTTGGATATTCAAAGATGATGGAAATGACTTCTTGACTTTCTAACAGCCCCACCCCGGAGCCGCCCGGCCAGCAGCACCGAGCCGCGCGGCCGCCGGCTTTGCCCCCGGGGCCCTGCCCCCCTCCACGCTGAGGTCAGGTGAGCCAGAGAGCGAGAGAGCCCAGCCCAACCCTGCCCCCCACCCCGGAGCACTCCCCCCCTCCCCCCCCGGGCCAGCAGCACCGCACCACCTGGCCACCGGCTTTGCCCCCGGGCCCCACCCTGGACCACAGTCCTTCGCACCCTCCCACCCCCGTGCGCCTCCGCCCCCCCCCCAGGTCGCAGGTGAAGAATTCTGCCATCAACAGCAGACCCTTTGCCTCTCTGGCCCACCGGGGACCTACACACTTGGTCCACGGAAGACACACTGCTACTCAGAATTCAATAGAGTCCAAAGAAAACTCAAACAAAATTCTAAGGAACAAAGGGAACACAGGCCATACATCTGGACTCCATTACAACCATTATATCACGTGGGCGAGATTCTTCTCATCCAGCCCAAAGATAAGTAAACTTTTTCTTTTCACCTTACTGATCCTTTAAAGTATCAATGCTGTAGATCAACTTTCTCATACAGCCACCCCAAAACATACAACTCCAGGGAGTACATCACTCACTCCAACATTTCAGGATACTAAATCGTAAAAGTGCACTACCAGACTTTCTAACATTGCTTTGGATATTCAAACATGGCCGAAATGGCATCTTGACTTTCAAATAATGCTTTGGATATTTAAAGATAGTGGAAAATGGCATGTTTACTTTCCAAGTGTGCTGTGAATAGTCAAAGATGATTGAAATGGGTTCTTTATCAACCCCATTGGGCTTTCGCATATACAAATACTGCTGCAATGACTTCTTTACTGTCCAAGACTTCTTTGAGTATTCAAAGATGGCCATGATGGCCTCTTCAATTTCAAATAATGCTTTGGATATTGAAAGATGGTGAAAATGGAATATGTACTCTCTAATTAAGATATTAATTAGATATGCTTAAGATATTCAGAGATGACCAAAAGAGCTTCTTGAGTTTTCCAACAGTGCTTTGGATTTTCAAATATGTATGAAATGGTTTCATTATGACACCAATTGGGTTTTTACATGGAAAAAAATACTGCTTTCATGACTTTGTCTCATCCCAAGAGTCCTTAGGATATTCAAAGATGGCCCAAATGGCTTCTTGACTTTCCAACAGTGCTTTGGATATTCAAAGATAGCTGAAATTGTTTCTTGACTTTATAAGAGTGGTTTGTATATTCAAAGATGGCTGAAATGGCTTCATTTCCACCCCAATTGCTCTTTTACATTTGTGAATACTGCTATAATAACGTCTTTACTCCTCAAGAGTGCTTAGGATACTCAAAGATGGCCATAATGGCATCTTCACTTACCAAGAGTCCTTTGGATATTCAATGATGGCTGAAATGGCTTCATTAAAACCCCAACTGGGCTTTTGCATGTGCAAATAAATACTGTTGCCATAACTTTTTCTTACTCCAAGAGTCCTTAGGATATTCAAAGACAGCCAAAATAGCTTAATTATCAGCCCAATTGGGTTTTTGCATATGCGATTACAGCTATAATGAGTTATTTGGACTTTAAGTTTGCTTAAGATATTCAAAGATGGCTGAAATAGATCCTTGACTTTCAGATAATGGTTTGGATATTCAAAGATATCTGAAATGGTGTTTTTGCATTCCAAGAATGCTTTGGATACTCAAAGATTGCCGAAATGGCTTCATTACTAACCCAGTTAGGCTTTTGCATATGCAAATACCGGAAGTTGATTATCCCATTTATGCCATCTTGAATTTATAAAGCAGTATTTGAATGTCAAGAAGCCATTTTGACTATCTTTGAATATCCAAATCAGTCTCGGAGAGAAAATAAGTCATTGAAGCAGTATTTGCATAAGAAATAACCCAATTGGGTTCTTCATGAAGCCATTTCAGCTATCTTTGAAAATCTAAAGTGTTCTTGGAAAGTTAAGAAGACATGTCAGCCATCTTCATATATCCTAAACACTCTTGGAGAGTAAAGAGGTCATTGCAGCAGTGTTTGCATATGCAGAAGCCCAATTGGTTGAATAGAAGCTATTTCAGCTGTCTTTGAATATCCAAAGCACCTTTGGACTGAATAGATGCCATTTCAGCCATCTTTGAAAATCCAAAGCATTCTTGGAACCTCAAGAAGCCATTTTGTCCATCTTTGAATATCCATTGCAACTTTATACTGAACAGAAGGCATTTCAGGCATCTTTGAATATCCTAAGAACTCCTGGAGAGTAATGAAGTCATTACAGTATTATTTGCATATGCAAATGTCCAATTTGGCTGGTAATGAAGCCATTTCCACCATCTTTGAATATCCAAAGCATTCTTGGAAAGTCAAGAAGCCATTTCGACTATCTTTGAATATCCAAAGCACTCTTGGAATGTGAAGACGACTCTTTGGCTATCTTTGAAAATCCAAAGCACTCTTAGAAGTCAAGAAGCCATTCAGCCATCTTTGAATCTCCAAAGCACACTTGGAAAATTAAGAAGCCATTGTGGCCCTCTTTCAATATCCAGAGATCTACTTGGTTTCCATCTTTGAAAATAAAATGCATTCTTGGAATGTACAGAACCCATTGTGGCCCTCTTTGAATACCCAAAGCACTGTTGAACTGTACAGAAGTCATGGCCATCTTTGAATGTCCTAAACATACTTGGAGAGTAAGGAAGTCATTACAGCAGTACTTGCTTATGGAAAAGCCCAATTCTTCTTCTTTACTGTGCAAGAATGCTTTGGATGTTCAAAGATGGCTGTAATGGCTTCTTTCGAATCCAAGAGTGCTTTGGATTTTCAAATATGGCCGAAAGGCTTTTTTTTTTTTTTTTAACCAGCCCAAGTGTGGTTATTTTTTGGGTGTTCAAAAATGGTCACCCTTTCTTCTTCATTAGTTCAAGGAGGTTTTGGATTTTCAAAGATGGCCACCCTGACTTCTTCACCAGCCCAAGTAATTCTTTTGGCATTCAAAGATGGCCACCCTTTCTTCTTCATTAGTTCAAATGGTCTTTGAATTTTCAAAGATGTCCTCCCTGGCTTCTTAACCAGCCTAAGTGGGTCTTTGAATTTTGAAAGATGACCGAAAATTCATAAGTGCTTTGCATGTTCAAAGATGGCTGCCTCCACTTCTTTGCCAACCCATTCATGACTTTGAATATTCAAAAATGGCCACAATATTTTCTTTGCAGTCCAAGAGTCCTTTGGAATTTCAAAGATGTCCACCTTGGCTTCTTTACCAGTTCAAGTAGGTGTTTGGATTTTCAAAGATGGCCACCATAGGGGGGTCTTTAGATATTCAAAGATGGTTGCTCTGGCTTCTTTGCTAGTCCAAGTAGGTGTTTTGAATTTTCAAAGATGGCAGTCCTGGCTTCTTTACCTGCTGAAATGAGTCTTTGGATATTCAAAGATAGTCTTTCTGGCTTCTTTACATTTTAAGAGTGCACACAGAAGTCAAGTGATGGTTTTCTGTGGTTGTATGATCGAGCTGGTGCTCCAGACCAATACCCTTGTTCCTGCAAGACCTGTGCCTAGTGATGGGGTCATAGCAAGTGCAAGGAAAATCACATGATTTGCCAGTCCTGTAGGGGCAGTACCTATGTGTAGGGATGTAAGTCCTTTACAAGTGTGGCAGAGTCATGTGATAGAAAGTTCCTGCAGTGGTCATTCCCAGACTTGTGCCTCAAGGCCATTGCATGTAGAGAGTGCTCTGTGATGGAACACTCCTGCAGGGGTCCAGCCAGGGTCTAATGATGAGTTTAATTCCACACACAGTGGAAGCTGTCGACACCCAAGGTCTATAACAGGATGGTCCTCCAGGGTCTAGCCCCATACCAGATCATGACCTAGTCAGATCATCAGGAGGTTATTGCATATGCAGGGGAAATCCTGTGATAGGACACTGCCACTGGGTCCAAACATGCCTGGTTATGGAAGTCCACTGAACTTTCAGGAAAAGCTTGATAGGGGGCCATTGCACAGCATAGCATCCTGGGCTGCAGAGCATAGTTGTGACTGACAAGCAGGACTAAGTGTCAAAGGTACTGGGACTGCAGGCAGGATATGGTGTGGGCATACAGGGAAATAGATTACACTCCCATGACTTCTGTTTCAGGAACCTTTACTTTGAGAATACAGAGATTCATGCAGAAGAATTAAGGTTAAGAAGTAGCTGGGTGGGAGGCCAAATGACCATCTGCTCTTTGGATCTCAAGGCTCCATGCACCAGCCTGCACTGTTAACAGGAGGTCATTAGTGAAGCCAGAGGCAAAGTAAGAGACTGTGATTATGTGTGTGTCTGGACTAGTTAGTTGTAGGCCATCAGTGTCCCAGCTACAATACCATCGACTTACAGTTATGAAAGAAATGTGTGACTCTGTGTCCTCATGGACCCATAAGGGCCTGGCCCTAACCACTCAACAAGAGGTAATCAGAGGGTGCCACATAATATGTGGAAGCCCCATGATTGTGCACAGATATTTGGGGCCCGGGCCCCATCATAGACTAGACAGGAGCCTGCTGAGAGAAGAACATAACAGAAGATGTAGAAGCATCCAGGAGACCCTTGACTAGATGTTAAGGCCCTTGAGCTGTGCTTTGAGGCCCCACATGCACCAGACCTGCACTAGGTGAGCCTCATGTCATCAGAGCCTCAGAAGCAGTCATATAGACCCATGACTCAGAAGGAAATGGGGAGCTCAGGATGCTTTGTCCTCTGGGACATGTATGAGTCAGGTTCTATCCCTCTGAGAGATCATCAGGGGAAACCCAGTACTGTGAATGATGAGAGATGGGATCTGGAAATCCTGAACTCTTGAGATCCATTGTTTCCTGTCCCCACTGATGAAAGGTCATTGGCAACACAGAAGTAATCAAGGGTCCCCATAACTGAAAAATTTTGGGTTCCTAGATCCCTCGGTGTTTGAATTTGTGATCTGACATGGACTTATGCTCTCAGCCCAATATTTAATGGTTTTTACTAAATAATTGATGGATTGAATGTTTAATCAATTTTGATTTCGAGAGAAGGGTGTCACCAAATGACTCACTCTGGTACAGAACTCACTCATCCCAGTAGGCCTTAATCCTTTCTTCCTACTTCAGCCTCTCAAATAGCTGGGTGACCAGGCCCAGCCATTTACAATTGTCTTTGTTTTGCTACTGTAAAACACTTTAAAATAATGCTGTCACATTGGCTCCTGGTACTTGGGATAACCTAAGTCTGCGTTTCCAGGACATGGTCAGTCATATCTCGTAGGGTTGAGGAATAAAACATCTTTAGTTCCTCTGAAGTAAAATGTGTTCTCTTATTGAGAGTATTGAAGGCTCAACATTGAATGGAAGAAATTCTAGTTGTTTTGCCAAGGCATATGTTTGTGTTTTTGAGTGTTTCATCTTGGTATTAAATGAATACAGAAGGAACTTTTGGAATAATTTAATTAAACTCTAAGAAAAACAAACCACCAGAAGGTTAAGGACATATATCCTAGTAGCTGTAGTGGAAAGTGAGATGACAGAAAGGAAGAGAAACAGTCACCTCTTTTGAGTTGGAAGTCAAAGAAGCTGTCATGCTCGACAGTGGAAGTCTGCCTGCAGTTGTAATGGCAGGGACATATGACTTCACAGGGATTGGAATTGTGCCAAGTGTCAGCACAAGCTGGCTCAGGATTTGGCTAATACTGTATAGTTCACAGGTAAGTATATGAGCATCCGCACAGAAGGAGGTATCTTCTGAGAGTAGGTGAGAGTGGATGAGAACACCTGCGGTGTCAGGGCTTACACCCTTAGGATTCTAGCTTGCTATCCAAAAGACTGAGAGAAAGCAGAAAGAATAGCCTTTGAGGGAGAACTCAGAAAATAGTGGACAGGCTTAGCAGGCAGGAACAGGAAGCCATTGTATAGAAGGAGGGTCTTCTAGGATTTCAAGTATGTATCTCATTAAGGTAATGCTATATGATAGTTTTTGTTTACTGAGCATGAGTCTTTTCTGTTAGACTAACTTTGAGGAGGATACCATGAAACAGTTTATAATATCACATGCTGAGACAGGCTCAGCAAGAAAACAGCTTTTAGACCAGGACCTTACTGAAATTTACCAAGCTTGGGGAGAGTTTGAATCCAAGGTGAGAAAAAGCTGCAAATGACTGCCAGGGGAGAGGGAGACTTTCCTATCAGCTTAATAGCTGGGAAGACACATCAAGCAGTGAAGGTTTCTGAAGGATACTCTGACCAGTCCAGAAGTCTGGAAGAGACTCTCCCAGGACAGAGAGCTCCAGGGTGCAACTTCCATGAGTCTCACCCAAGCTGGTGTGGGCTTGCTGGTGATGTAGCTGCTCTTGAATCATACTGCTCTTGTGATAAGTCTTAACCCTGCTCCTGTCAGGAACTCCAATAAAGTCATGGCTTTGTGAAGCCTTGGCATATCTTTACTTCAGTCTGTTACTGAACTCCTACCTGGTGGATAGATGATTGTGTGGGGTCTCCCCAGGTAAAATGCCCCACAAGAGAAAGTAGGTCTCCTAGAATGGATGATTACAACCTTGGGGGACATTTGGAAGGTCTTGCTTCCCTAAGGAAAAGGTTTCCAGATAAGGCCCATTCATTCTTTTGAACAAAATTGTGTAACAGTGGATAAAGGAGAATTAAAGAAAAACAACAAACAGTTTAATCTACAAACAGCCATACCTGACCAGGAAGAAGTAATGTGCCCTTAGAAAACTTCAGCAAAGTCCTGCTAGCTTACCTTCCTCCTCCTCCTGTAGTGAGGGCAGCTGTGGTGTTTCCAGCACAAAACGTAGCAGAGTCTTGGAAAGGACTTGGGAAGTAAAATTAGTTTGAACCATAAATTGGGGCTGACTCAGGCCTGTGTAAGTGTAACCCCATCACTGTGGAGTTTCAGACAGGAGGACCAGGGGATGCAAGGTCATTGTGAACCACATAGGAAAGAATAGGTGAGATTAGAAAAAAAATGTTAAGTCCAAACATGTTAAAATGTAGTATAGCAGTGTGTTGAAGTGTCTATTGTAAGCCTCAGATGCTACCTGATGTTATTTTTGCTCTTTGAATTAGTGGAGAGTAAGGATATGTTCGCACGAGTATTTGCCTTGTATTCAAAATTATGTTGATCCACTAAAGTGGATATTTACTAGCTAACATAGCCCAAAATAGATTTTCTGTGGATCTGACAGATTCCAACCATCATCTAAGTTCTAATCAGCTAAACAACCTCGGGGATGTTAAACTTAGGTTTAGCTTTAGGCAAATAGTTTCACTTTACAATTCTTGTTAGCTAGGCATTGGCTTTTGTGCATGCAAGTTTTGAAATTTGTCTTCCTCCTGAGAGGAGGTCCCATTCTTGGAATCTGACATGCATGAGTAGGAGTTCAGAAAGTAATTAAAATAATAAAAAATTAGTGTAGCCTAATGAAGTAAGACAGCTTTGAGGAGAATTGGTTCTGAGTTTATGCAGCCATGATGGTACAGTTATTATCCTTTCATTTGTATAGATGTTTGAAGCTTCAAAATGCTTTTATTGTCTCTTAATTTTAACTTTTTTTGAGCAGTTTGATCTTGTAGCTACCATCTTCTGAAAAATGGCTAGTTCTAATTCTAGTAATGATTAGTTTTGGTGTCTTGTTTATCATAGCTTTTCTTTGTGGACAATAATTTGATGTGTTCTAGCATCTTGGCATTGAATGACATTTTAGTTTGTGAAAGAAACTAAAGTCATACTATAGAGAAATCAGATAAAATGTACTATTCATTTAGTTTTCTTTTTAACATATTCACATTTTTCTCTAATAACAGACATGGAAATAAGAGGTCAGACTCTTCAGAATCACATTATAGGTGTCCTCTGCATGAACACAGATTTTTTAACTTTATTTTTAGGAATAGAATTCAAACTCCAGGGCTGGAGAGGTGGCTCAGGGGTTAAGCCTCCGCCTTGCAGGCAGAAGGTCCTGAGTTCGGATCCTAGATCCCACGTATAGACGCCGGGCGGAAGCGGGGGCGGCCTGCGTTTCTGGTCCTGGTAGGGCGGAGCCTGTGAATCCCGGGGCAGAAGGAGGTGGAAGCGTCCATGGTGGTTCGCGGATTTGTCCGTGGTTCTACACACACACACACAGACATACACACACGTGTGCACATACACATGCACATATGCACAGTTGAATAAATAAAAAAAAAGAATTCAAACTCCAATAGGATTCAATTTACAATTGTGTGCATTTATTCTTCATAGACAAAATATAATGTTGTTTAGTTTCTAATTAAGTTATGGCTACTCATGACTGTTCCATAGTGAAACAGTGAAAAAGTCAAACTGTTATTAAACAGAATGAGCAATGCTATTATTAGGGACTAGGTAAATTTTGAGTAATTTATTCAAGAAGAATTAACCCAAATACTTGGGTATGTGCATCCAGAATAAATTAGGAGAAAAAGAATAAAAGTTCCTTTAAGGTAGCTGGAAATCTGAGTACACATAGGGATTTACACAGCCTCTAATTTGTTGTGTGTTACACGTGTATTCATTTTGGTTGGACATAGTATTTGAAACATTTTCTTGGCAAGTAGATGTTTATTTGCTTTGGACTTTAAGCAGTTTGGATTTTCAAATGAGGGGACCTGATAAAGTATCTCTCTGGACAATTAAATTAAGTCTTTGTTAATTTAATAAGTGAATTTTTAAAATAAAGACATACTGTTTAATGAGACTTATTTATCAATGGTAGATAAAAAAGGGATTCTTTGAAAACTTGAGTCATTTTGAACATGACGACCAGATTCAGGTAATATAGGAATTGTGGTAAGCAGACATTCATTCAAACATGATTAATGAGAGGACATACGCTACCCTTTGATGTTTCATTAAACCAAGTTAACATGACTTTTGTAATGCATGGAATATACCAAGCAAACTTCAAGTGTCCCAGGCAAGACTAAAAGAAATCCATATATAAAAAACTTAAGATCTGTAAACGTCAGAGAAGCATCCATTTACTTTGGGTTTTCAGATGCTGATATAAATGATGATGAGCATCATCCTGTATGACTTAGTGCATGTGGTTGTATTCTCAGAAGTTGGGATAAGTTTCACATGAGATCCACAAATCCTAAGGAGTTTGTCTCTTGAAGTTTTTATCCCAAGGAGTCACTAGAAATACTAATTGAGTCATGTCCATCTGGGCTAAAAGGAAGCTTAACTAGTGTTCTCATTGATGAAACTACCTATTGTCTTAATTGATGTCTCTGTTGAGATAAAATGCTCAACTAAAGTGAGTGAAGGGAGAAGGGATGTTTTCTGGGTTACATTTCCAAGGTAGAGTCCACCATGTCAGGAAAGTGCCAGTGACAGGGGCTGGATGAGGCAGCTAGTCACATGGTATCCACAATGAAGAAACAGAGTGACCAGCATTGGTGCTCAGGTCTCTTTCTCTTCTGAACTTCATGATTCCATGTTTAGGGTGGGTCTTCCTGTTTCAAGTACCCTAATCTACATCATTTCTTTGAAGCAACCCCAGAACTCAATTAACTTGGACAAATTCCTCCCAGGTGTGCCTGGAGGCTTGTCTGCTGGTGCTTTTAGATCCCAGAAAATGACAACCAGTTCTAAACACCACATTTCTTTTTAATCAACCAATGGGAACTCATTGTGGGAGCAAAGTTTGACCAATTCTGAATTTTTTATTTAAAAGTCCCTGATGAAAGTATAAAATCCCTTTACTAGGCATGGTTCATATAATTTTACTTAAATTTTCATAGCATGTTCAGGGGGTACTATAAAAGATGATCATAAAAGTGTTTTTTAAAACAGATAGAGTTTGGATTGGAGGAAGTAATGGGAATATTTCAGGCTAAGGAAACCCAAATATTCAGTTAATTTCTACTAAGGGTTAGTGTCATTTTTTTATTTAACCATCAATATAAGGATTGGAGAGCCTAGGCAACATCAGAGTTTTGTAAAATACATCAAATTTTGTAAGTAGATTTAAATATTTGTCGATTAAGAAAAGTTGATGGTTATGTGATGTAGGAGTGTCCTAAGTTGGAATAATTCTTTTACATTGAAATTTCCAAATTATTTTCCTAAAATTGTACGTTTTTATCATTTATGTTTGTGTGTGTGTGTTTGTGGAGGTCAGAAGACAGTTGATGGGAGTCATTTCCCTCCTTCCACTATATGGGATCCAGGGAACAGACTCAAGCATTCAGCCTGGACAGCCATTGCTTTTAACTGGTGGATTCTTGTCATAGTTAAGCACAGGTGTCAACTTGATAGTTGAGGGTTTGAGCTCTGGGCACGTTTGTAGAGAATTAGTGGTTGAGTTAAGCCCAGAGCAAATGTGCAGGACGTTGTCTAGCTGATGGGAAAGGCCCAGCCCATGGTGGATGGGACTAAGCCCTGAATAAAATACAGAGAGCTGGTTGAGAGAGTTGGCATCCTTGTGTATACTTGGCCAGGTATGCTAGTCTGGCAAGTAAGGATCATCCATCTCTCAGCCATTATGTGGTGATGGTGTGGAGTTCCTTTGGCCTTGGTGTTGGTACATGCTCTCCTGTCAAGCTGGACTACGAACTGTAACCGAACTATCTAAGAAAATAAACCCCTTATTCCCTTAAGCCATTTGATACTGATTTATCAGCAACCATGCAGGTGAACTGCAACAGAATTTGGTCCCTTGGAAGTGGAGTGTTGCTGATAAATCTGGCTGTGTGGCTTTTGTGGACTTCGAATATTTTGTTGGAGAAATTTGGAAATGTTTGAAGATGTTTGTGGATGCAAAAATATTTGAACAACATTAATGGGCCATCTGGAGAATAGTGATGCTGAGAGAGTTCTGAGTTGTTTGGGCCCAGTTTATGATGAGGGGAACGATGACTTTGGTGAAGTTGAATTTAAAGATGATAGAATGGTTTGCATGATAGAGGAGAGCTATGTTGGTGGCCATGAAGCTCTGGATGTGGAAAGGGCAGGCAGCAGAATAGTTGCCATTGTTGGAGAAATGGACATCAATAAAGGGAAACCTAATGATTTGCACTGGGACAACAGAGGAGATGAATACCACTGCATGGCCATTTCATGGTTTGAAAACCCAGATTCCTTCAAGGGCTGAAGCTCAAATGAAGCTGTTTTTTTTGCCCTTTGGAAGTTTTGGCTACCTAGAAAGAGGCTTTTCAAGCATTCAATGAAAGTTGGTACAGCTGTGGCTCTAGTGGACCAAGCTACATTTCAACCTCACTGTGGAATGTGGCAGTGTCCCTCACATGATACAGATTTTGGTATACAATTTAGAGATTCATGGAAAGCAGCAAAAACTTGGCACCAAATGGCAGGCATAGAGTTCCTGTAAGGGCAGGTAGAGCTTATAGCTTCAGAGGTGAACCCAGAGTGATGTTGGAGATGCCAGAACCATGAGATGTATGCTGAGGATAGCTGCAAATGGAAATTCTGCCTGGTTGAGAGGAACTCTGCTTCTACAACTTTGAGCTGCAAACAGGGATTGAGAATGCCTAGACTCTTTGAGCCACTTTGACTATGTGATGGCCAACAGAAGATGGACATTGAACTATAGGATATGGTACTTGATTTGTTGGACTCTGATCTTAATTTAATGTTTTCTTATTATGTCATGATACTTCTGTTTTAATGTTTTATCTGTTTTAAAGTATTTAACTTACTCTGATTTGAAACGCTCTTAAGGTTAAAAAACTTTGAACTTTTATAATGTTGGAACTGAAGTTTTAAATTTGATTATGAAATGTATTTATATTTTTAAGATAACTTTTAACACCTATGGGGACAAAGATTGAAGGTTACAGTTTAAAAGTGCTATGTTTTTTGTCAAGTTTATGAGGGGTGGAGTTTCATAGTTAGGCACAGGTGTCAACTTGATAGTTGAGGGTTTGACCTCTGGGCACATTTGTAGAGAATTAGTAGTTGAGTTAAGCCCAGAGCAAACCTGTAGGAGATTGTCTAGCTGATGGGAAAGGCCCAGCCCATGGTGATTGGGACTAGGCCTTGAATAAAGTACAGAGAGCTGGTTGAGAGAGTTGGCATCCTTGTGTATACTTGGCCAGGTATGCTGGTCTCACAA
Organism: Typhlomys cinereus; assembly: GCA_023101885.1. NCBI lineage: Eukaryota > Metazoa > Chordata > Mammalia > Rodentia > Platacanthomyidae > Typhlomys > Typhlomys cinereus. The sequence continues at coordinate 494,845 of JALPQD010000501.1, forward strand.
GTAAGGATTGTCTCTCTCTCAGCTGTTATATGATGATGACGTGGCCAGTTCCCTTGGCCCTGGTGTTGGTGCATGCTCTCCCATCAAGCTGGACTACAAACTGTAATCAGATTATTGTAAGAAAATAAACCCTTTGTTCCCTTAAGCCATTTGATGGTGATTTATCAGCAACCATGCAGACAAACTGCACCAACATTCTTGCTGACCCAGAACATTACCTAGCTACTAATGTACTGACCTATCACAGCTAAGGTTGACCTGGACAGAAGTGAGGCATGAGTTGTGTGTGGCCACTGCTACCTGGCTAGCACCCACTTTGGTCCTTGTGGCCCTGGAGGGGAGCTCCCTGATGCTACAAGTTAGGTATATTTGTGCTGAGGTCCTCTACCCTGCCGTCCTGTCTTACACTGCTCTCAGCAAGTGGCAGGGTCATCTACCTACTGGAATCCACAAGCAGTGAGGTTCTCAGTGATACTAGAGTTGAATGATTGAATTTTGTAGGAGTTGGTGGTGCCCTGGGCACTGAGCTGTGCCCTAACTCTGTGGGTATGGATCAAAACATGTGGTCGGTGCTCTGGATGTGAGGGCACAAGACGTGGACAAGTTGCTAAGTGCAGGGAGCATCCAGTTTGTATGTTGTGCGTCTAGGTGCCTCACCCTACATATCACACATATCTCTATCTTCTCCCAGCACCTCCAGGTACTGAGAGCTTGGCTACCAATCCTATGACCCTCTGTGTTAACACAGGCAATGACTGAAGAAGCATTCGTGTTTGCATGCCAAGTTTTCAATCTGCCCAAATAGATAGCCTTTGCTCTTGGCTGGGATTTTACAATCCAGGAGCAAGATCCCTTCTTTGCACCTGCTCTATCAGGAAAATCAGCAGCATGTCACCAAACTCCCTTCTGTCCAGTGCAAAAGGAAAGAAAGTTAGGGCGAGGAGGAGGGGAGAGCTCAAAGCTTTGTGTTTAAATGGATATTTTAAAATTCAAGCAAAATTACTTCCTGAACCTTTGTATCTCAAAAAGCACTCTTCCACAGGATGAAAGCAGAATCTTATCAAATATGGCCAAAACAAAAATGATTCCAATTATTCTTCATCTATAATAATTTCAAGATCAGAGAGCATTCTTCCACTTGTACACAAGAAGGTGACACAAGCAAACAATTTTGGTAATATTTCATCCTTAATGCATTCTTCGATTTCTCCATAGGAGGGCACCATAATCAAGAAATTTGGTATTTCTGGCTGTAGATGAGTCAGAGGTTAATACCCTTTCTCAAAAGCAATTTGAACCCCAGATCCACATAAAAACATCATGTGGAAATGTCAGCAGCCTGTCCTTACAAGGCCCAGTCTGGAAAATTCCAGAGGGAAGAAAAAGAAGGTAGAAAAAAATCCAATATAGTTCCTGAAATCACCCTTGGGCCTCCACGAGTACACACAGTGCCCTCTCATGCACAAATATCAGCTCATGAAGGCATGCACACGCACATGCATGTATGCAAAAAAGAAAAGAAATTTGGGGATTTCTACATTTATATTGCATTCTTCCATGTGTTCACAAGAGGGTGACATGAGCAAAAATAATTTTTGCTATTCCTGCATCCTTAGTGTATTCTTCCAAGTGGCCAGCAGGTGGCAGCCAACTGTCATTGAAATGTAGAAGTGAAAAATAGTGTTATCTGTCAATACCTCATTCTTCCATTTTTCTACACGAGGGCAGCATATGCACCAAACAATCTAGAATAACCAAAAACTATTCACTTGTTTTTACATCTCTAAAGCTTTCTTCCATCTGGACACAGGATAGGAGAATAAGTCATGACCCAAGTGCTATCAAAAGATTATTTCAATTATTCTATGATCAAAAACCCGTTAGTAAGGGAACTATTTTAGAATTCATTTTTATTGTTTTAGAGTTTCCTACATTTTTGTTACATTCACTCATTATTTATGGGTGTATTTATATGTTGTATTCACCTGTTATGCCCCAACCCCATCTACATGTATTCTCCACACCTAATTCCCTGTCTGTCTGCATTTTTGGCCAATAGAGTTTTACCCAGGTTGCCTTGAATGGTACATCCTTAGGTACCTACTGGAGCATAGATCACAAGTCAGTTTCAACGAATAGTTTAAGATTGAGAATTTCAGCTTTCAGTGCTAATGGTAGGAGTTATCTCTTCTGAGAGTATGCTAGGGGGTTCTAAAGTTCTGTTTCTGGCTTACTAGGCTTGTATAATACTTTATACCACAAGGACTTTCATCATCATGTGAGGATTTTATTCTCTATCATACTCATAGTTGCAATTGCAATAAGAATAATAGTGAAACAAGCTAGTAGTACAATTTGTCCAGAAATAATAAAAGAGTGTTTACCTGGTTTTCCTCCCATTCAAGTAAGTAGAAACAGTTCTACTGCTAACATTCAGTATAAATGGCCTGGACATCTGACCCTGGAAAGAAAATGTCTCTACATATTTTATCTACCTATTCCTGCATGTAGACTGATGCACATATTATGGATCAGATACTTGCACAGAAATATACAACAATGGAGTGCTCCTCCTGTTTGAAATCATATCTGAACCCTTCATAGGCTATGTTCTCCCATGAGGACAAATATCCTTCTGAGGAACTACAGTTATTACCAGTCTCCTTTCTGCAATCACATACATTGGCTCAATTTCAGTAGAATGAATTTGAGGTGTATTTTCTATTGGCAAGGCCACTGTAACCTGCTTCTTCACATTTTACTTCTGCCATCCTTTTATTATTGGGGCCCTAACAATAATCTGTCCACTTAGTTTTTCTTCAACAACAGGATCTAACAATCCAGCAGAAATCGCATCAGACTCCAAGATCGTCGCTTCCTTTAATACTTTAGTATTAAAGATGCTTTAGGGTTCCCATGCTTCAGCAAGTATCTAAGGGCATGCCATTAATGGATAATTAATAGGGGGCACACATGCTGAAACACTGGAAAGTAAGAGGGAGACTAGCAGGGAAGAAAAAGGGTTTTAGTGGGCAATGGTACAGGGAAAGGATTGGAGAGTATGAGCTGACAACAACATAAATTCATTGTACTCATGTAGGAAAATCTAAAATAGTAAAACCAATTTTTTAAAAGGCTCCTTCCTAACAAAACAAGGTTTATCATCATGGTATAACTACAAAAATATTTTGCTTCTTCTGTTGTTGATGGCTTATTCTCCCATCCTTCGTGCAAATGAAACCTTAAAGGATGTAAAAACGGGATTTTTTTTTATTATTATTCTAGGTTTTTGCACATATGCTGCCCTCATTTGGAGAACTGGCACAATGCAATATGGATAAAAGTACTGATTATTTAAAATTTAATGGGCTTTTGCTGGCATCTGGTGGCAGGCTGGAAGAATCATTAAGTATATAGGACTAGTAAAGCTTATGTCACGTGTACATCAAAATTATTATTTGGTTATGCTGCCCTCTTGTGGACACATGAAGTAATGCATTAAGAATGTAATAAGCCCATTAAATATGAGAGAAACCAATGAAAGCCAGCTTAAATTATTCCTTGTGATGTGCCCTAATCCAACCATTCTGGTGGATAAGGTCGAAGCATGGCAGAATATTGTTCTATGGAAACAATCTCTGGGAAAAGGACATGGCATTAAAATACCGGAATTGTCAGGCCTTGGTGTATCTCTGCCCAGTTGGGGACCTAAAGCCTGCTCCCTGGGGAATATCACAGTAGCGCCCATGGGCAGCTGCTAGGATTTCCTCCCTAGATAATTTTTGTCTCTGGCAGGAGGAATTCTTCTGGGAATTGGGTGTGCCTTTTACCTGTTCTCAGGTTTAGAGAAAAAGCTTGCTTTTAACTTTAAATCAAATTGTAAATAGAGATTTCATGTCTAGTCACTTACAATAAGTAGACTTGTTAGCCAGAAAGTGTGCACTGATTTTAAGGAAATTAAAGAACAACTTCTAGAGTCTTAAAACATAGGTGGGTAAAATTCCCACCTATGAACTAACTCAGAAATTCCAGAAGTATATGACTATGCTATCTGTTCAGAAAGGAACCATGATACCGCTCTTAACCCTGACTGAAGGCCAAGGAAGAGACCATCATGCCAGAGAGTCTAGATGCCAAGACTGCCCCCTGCAGATGGATTTGCAATCCGAATTGGGAGAATCCATGTCGGTAGCAAAGGAGGCTGTGTCTTTCCCTTCCCCAAACAGCACTCTTACGGGAAATCACAGAGATGGACCATCTGAGTGCACCCCCACTAATGATCGCCTCTGCCCCGAAAGAGACACCTTTGGTGAAATGGGGCCCAATAGTATGGACCCCAGGTTTGGAGAATGCATGGTTCATGGATGGCTCATCAACTACTGATGGCAATATACTTCTGGAATTCCTCAAAGGGAGACATTAGCAACCTTACTGTTAAAGGAGCTCAATCCTCCTCTGTGTGTTTTAAAAATGCAGTCTCTGTTAAAACAATGTGGGCTCGGCCCCATGGCTATCCGGTGAAGCATTATAGATTAGATAGAATTGAAAAAAACTGGGAGAATAGAATCTGTTTGTGTCTTTTCCCTCAAACAATGGGTTAGCTACTTAGAAAAAAAAATGTTTATTCTTACTGAGCATAGGAGACTGGGAGGGTCTGTGTTTGTTTTCCTCTGTTTACAGGTGCAGGGACCCATTCTTTGCCCTAAAATTTTCTAGTATAAAGCTGTCACTAAGTTTCAATAAAGTGGGTTCAAGTTCACTCAGCCTGGAGAGTTGCGTGTTCTGTTCCCCATTTCCACCGAAGCCTTGCCTCACCCAGTCTGGAGGAGCCTTGGTCTCAAAGCCGTGACTCTGGTCTGTGGCATCCTTGTCTGTAATGATTTCAATTATTCCAAACTTTCATAACATCTTTATATTGCATAGAATCCTTTCAAATTCAATAGAGGAAAAAAGTCATTTCAGAATTTTTATATCCACTGAGTAACATTCCATTTCTCCCCAGAACGGCAGCACAATAAGCCCATGGATAATTTCAGTTATTCCAAGTGCATACGGCATTCTTACATCTGTCCAAGGGATGACAGCAGAAATATATTAAATACAGTTAAGAAATTCTTTTTAGCATTTCTGTGTCCACAATGCACTCTTACATTTTTTCAAAAGATGAAAGCAAAAAATCACCAAGTATGGCAGAAGTGAAATTGAATCCAATTATTTTCCATGTACAATAATTTCCATTATTCTAAGATAAGATAGCATTCATTCATTTGTCCATAAACAGTATTTTAATATTGATGCATCCTTAATAAATTCGTCTCCTTGCCAAGAAGAAAACAGCACAAGCCAGAAATTTGGTATTTTGGTCTGGAGAGATGGCTGAGGGATTAAGACTGTATCTTGTCAGCAGAAGACATTGACTTTGTATATGAGATCCCACGTAACATCTGGAGGCAGAAATGGGGGTGGCCTGCACTTCTTGCCCTGGAAGGCAGAGGAAAGTCAAAAGGAGGTAGAAGTAATCCAGGATGATTCCAGTGTCACTCTTTGGCCTCCAGGAACACACACAATGCCTTCTGATACACACAGACATACACAGACACACACACACAGACACACACACACACACACACACACACACACACACACACACACACACACAAACATCCCAACACCAAGAAAAAAAATTTCTACATCTTTAATGCTTTCTTCACTTTGTCTACACGAGGACAACATAAGCAAAAATAATTTTTGCTATTTCTATATCCTTATTGAATTCTTCCAAGTGACCATCAAGTAGCAGCTAAATACACATCAAATGCAGAAGTGAAAAAAAATCAATATTTCTGTCATTATCACATTCTTTCATTTGTCCACATGAGGGCAAAATATGCATAAAACAATGTAGAATATCCAAACACTATTCAGTTTTTTTTTTACATCCCTAAAGCTTTTTTCCAGTTGGACACAGGATAGAAGAATAAGTTATAAACTATAGAAGAATCAAAAGATTATTTCACCCCACCCACCTGCCCGGGACAGGACTCACTCATGGTCCTCCATCCCAGCACCTCTGCCCTTTCTCCACCCGGGACTCTCATGCAGTCCAGCAAGGACACATTGCACCCCAGTCCAGGAAGGACACACTGCTCATCAGAATTCAACAGAATCCAAAGAAGACTCAAGCAAAGGTTTAGGGGACAAAGGTCACACACCTTAAATCCTCTAAATTCATCCTATCACATGGGAGAGATTCTCCACATCCAGCCCAAAGATAAGTAAACCCCCCTTTTTACCATCCTGTTCCTTTCAATTATTTGTTACTGTAGAGTAACTTTTCCATAGCCACCCCCAAAACATATACAACTTCAGGGACTATACCACTCACCTCACATATCACCAAAGTACTAAATCATAAAAGTGCACTACCATACTAATATTCACCCCCTGTACTAACTGTCTTATAGTCTCATCTAGGAAATAACAATAATAACAAGCATAACCAACACCAAGGCAAACACTAATAATTTAAACTGCCTGAGAGTAGTGATACAAATAATTAAGTTCAGTCAAAAATACAAAGAAATTGAAAGAAGGACTTAAGAGATAAAATGACAAATGCCCAAGTCAAAGTGCAAATCCATGAGAAACAAAACCCAAGAAAACAAATCTCCCAATGAAAGAATTAACCCCATAATGATAGATTCCAACCAGAACAAATCCACAGAAAATACCAAGAAAGCAGGACCCAAGATAACGACTTTCAAAGTATGATCATTACCATGATCAATACTATGAAAGAGGAAATCCAGGAGGCGTTAAATAACCGCATCAACCACGTTGAACAGGAACACAACAGGCACTTGGAGGAGTTGAAAAAAAACAGTTCAAGAAACAAAAATAGGCATAGAGCAGTTAAAACAGTCTCAGGCAGAGTTTGAAATTGAACTAAAAGATAAGTTATCTTCAACCCAAAACTTAACAGAGAGTCTTATCAGCAGAACAAATGAAGCAGAAAATAGAATTTCAGATCTTGAAGACAAAGTGAGAGAATTAACCAGCTCAATGGAAGAGATTGTTAAAGCCAAAAAGATACTTGAGAGGAACATTCAAGAGATATGGGACACCCTGAAGAAGCCTAAAATGCGCATTTATGGAATACCAGAGCAAGAATCCCAAAATACCACACCTGAGGAAATTTTTCAAATTTTCGTAAATGAAAACTTCCCTCAACTAAAGAATGAGAGGCCCATCCAAATACAAGAGACATTTCGCACTCCAAACAAATACAACCAAAATAGAAAATTGCCACAGCAAATAATAGTCAAAACACTCCACATTCAAGACAAAGAAAAGGTGCTGAGAGCTTCAAGAGAAAAAAAGCAAGTCACTTTTAAAGGTAAACCTATTAAAATAACAAATGACTTCTCAATGGAAACAGTAAAAGCAAGAAGAGCTTGGAAAGACGTACTTCAAGTATTAGATGAGCAAAAATGCCAACCCAGACTGATATACCTGGCAAAACTATCTGTCATGATCGAGGGAAGAAAGAAAAGTTTTCCAGCACAAAGACAACTTGAAGGGATACATGTCTACTAAACCAGGCCTTCAAAAAATGCTAGAAATGATACTCAAACTTGAAGAAAAAAAAAGTGTATCCAGGAGGACAGAAGGGAAGTATAATATCACCAAAACCTAAAAGCCAAACAATACACTTACAAAATCCACTAAACATAAAAAATGTCCAGAATAAAAATAATTTCTCCATTTACATTAAATGTCAATGGTATTAACTCACCGATCAAGAGACATAGATTACAAACTTGGATTAAAAATCACAACCCATCAATCTGCTGCCTTCAGGATACTCACAAAAGATAGGCACATCCTAAAAATGAAAGGCTGGTCCAAAATGTTGCAAGGTAATGGAACCAGGAAACAGACAGGGGTAGCCATTATGCTTGCGGACAAAGTGGACTTCAAACCAAAAAAAATCATGAGAGACACAGATGGATACTACATTTTAGTCACAGGTACAATTCACCAGGAACACTTCACAATACTAAACATATATGCACTCAATACGGGCCCCTCCACATTCATTAAGAAAACTCTACAGCATCTACAGCGAGAAATCAACCCCCAAACGATACTTCTTGGGGATTTCAACACCGCCCTCTCAACATGGGATAGATCAACAGCTCAAAGGCTTAACAGAGACACTTTGGAACTTAATCAAACCCTTTAAGAAATGGACCTTACAGATCTCTATCGAATTTTTCATCCACACACCAAAGAATACACATTTTTCTCAGTAGCACACGGGACTTTCTCCAACATAGATCACATATTGGGCCACAAAACGAATCTACACAGGAAAGATGAATTCTAACCTGTGCCCTATTAAACCACCACGGCCTAAAGCTGGATATCCACAACACAACAAACAACAGAAAATACACTAACTCCTGAAAACTTAACACTATGATGCTGAATGAGAACTGGATTCAGGAAGAAATTAGAAAGGAAATTCAAGATTTCCTGAAAGCGAACAATAATAAAAATACAACTTACCAAAATCTCTGGGACACAATGAAAGCTGTCCTAAGAGGTAAGTTCATAGCTCTTAATGCATACCTCAAAAAAATGGAAACGTCAGAAATAAATAACTTAACAATGCAGCTTAAACTTTAGAGAAACTAGAGCAATTCGATCCCAAAAGCAGCAGAAGAGAGATTAGTAAAATAAGGGGAGAAATATCCGACATCGAGATTCGGAAAACGATGGAGAAAATCAACCAGTCAAAAAGCTGGTTCTTTGAAAAAATCAATAAGATTGATACACCCCTAGCTAAATTAACCAAAAGCAAGAGAGAGAAAACCCAAATTAACAGAGTTACAAATGAAAATGGAGTTATCACTACTGATACCAAAGAAATCCAGAGAATTATAACATCGTATTTCAAAAACTTATACTCTGTGAAATATGACAACACAAAAGACCTGGACGAATTCCTAAGTAAACACAACTTACCTAAATTGAATCAGGAAGTTGTGAATTATTTAAATAATCCTATAACATATGAGGAAATTGAGGAAGTAATCTCCAATCTTCCCACCAAAAAAATGACCTGGACCAGATGGATTCAGCGCAGGGTTCTACCAGACATTTAAGGAGCTAATAACACCAATATTCCTTAAACTGTTCCATCAAATAGCAAAGGAAGGAACATTACCAAGTTCCATCTGTGAAGCTAATATTGTCTTAATCCCAAAACCTAATAAAGACACACTTAAAAAAGAAAACTATAGGCTAATCTCTCTGGTGAACACAGATGCAAAGATTCTCAACAAACTCTTAGCAAATCGGATTCAAAAACATATCAAAAAGATTATCCTCAGGGATCAAGTAGGCTTTATTCCAGGCACACAAGGTTGGTTCAACATGCAAATCAATAAATGTAATTCACCATATAAACCAGTCCAAAATTCAATACCACATGGTACTTTCAATAGATGCAGAAAAAGCTTTTGACAAGATACAACTGCCCTTTATGATCAAAAATCTAGAGACAGTTGGAATGGAAGGAACCTTTATCAATATAATAAAAGTTGTATACAATAAGCCTTCAGCAAGGATTATACTCAATGGAGAAGAACTTGAAGCATTCCCGCTTCGATCAGGAACTAGACAAGGCTGTCCACTCTCAGCACTTCTATTCAATGTTGTACTTGAAATCTTAGCTGAAGCCATAAGAAAAGAAAGGGACATAAAAGGGATTCGAATTGGCAAGGAAGAAGTCAAGTTAACTCTATTTGCAGATGACATGATCATACCTGAGTGATCCCAAAAACTCCACCAGGAAGCTCCTGGAACTAATACAGAAGTTCAGCAGGGTGGCAGGATAGAAAATAAATGTACAAAAATCAGTGGCCTTCCTATATGCCCAGAATGAAAGAATGAAAAAAGCCCTAAGAGAAACAATCCCATTTACTATAGCCCCTAAAACAATGAAATACCTTGGGATAAACCTACCCAAGGAAGTAAGAGACCTTTATGATGAAAACTTTAAAACCCTAAAGAAAGACATTGCAGAAGACACCAGAAGGTGAAAAGACCTCCCATGTTCCTAGATTGGCAGAGTGAACATCGTAAAAATAACCATTCTACCAAAGGCAATATAAAAATTCAGTGCTATACCAATTAAAATCCCAAAGCAATTCTTTAAAGAGGTTGACCAAACAATCTCAAAAATCATATGGAGGCACAAAAGACCCAGGATAGCAAAAGAAATCCTGAGTAACAAAAACACGGATGGAGGTATCACCATACCAAACCTTAGTCTATACTACAAATCCATAGTTACAAAAACAGCCTGGTACTGGCTTCAAAATACACACACAGATCAATGGATAAGGGTTGAAGACCCAGATATAAGCCCACACAACTACAGCCATTTGATCTTTGACAAAGGGGCCCAAAATATTCAATGGAAAAAGAACAGTGTCTTCAACAAATGGTGCTGGCAAAACTGGAGCTCCACATGCAGAAGATTAAAACTGGACCTGTATTTGTCACCATGTACAAGAATTAATTCCAAATGGATCAAGGACCCCGATATAAGGCCAGAGAGTATAAAAACCATAGTTGACAGGGTAAGGAACTCCCTCGAGCTGATTGGGCTAGGCCAACAGTTCCTAAATGGACATCCAATAGCACAGTCACTGCAACCAACTAACTCTCAACAGATGGGACCTTGTGAAATTTAAGAGCTTCTGTTCAGATAAAGAGATTGTAACACGAGCTCAAAGGCCACCCACAGAATGGGAGAAAATCTTCACTAACCACATATCTGATAGAGCTCTATTATCCAGAGTGCACAAAGAACTTAGAAAACTAAACATCAAGGAAACAAATGGCCCAATTAAAAAATGGGCCCTGGAACTTAAAAGAAACTTTACCAGAGATGAAATTAAAATGTCTAACAAATACCTTAAAAAATGCTCCACATCCTTAGCCATCAGGGAAATGCAAATCAAAACTTCCCTGAGATATCATCTCACCCGGGTCAGGATGGCAAAAATCCACAATACAAACAACACCAAATGCTGGAGAGGATGTGGAGAGAAGGGAACTCTCCTACATTGCTGGTGGGAATGCATGCTCATACAGCCACTCTAGCGAGCCGTCTGGAGATTCTTAAAGAAATTAAAAATTGAAATGCCATATGACCCTGCAATTCCACTTTTGGGAATAGTCCCTCATACAGCAAAAATTCACCTCGATAACACAAGCACGACCATGTTCATAGCAGCACTGTTTACAATTGCAGATTCATGGAATCAACCCATATGTCCAACAATTGACGAGTGGATAAGGAAAATGTGGTATATCTATACAATGGAGTAGTACTCAGCCATCAAAAATGATGAATTAATGAAATTTTCCGGGAAATGGATGGAATTAGAAACAAATTGAGTGAAGTATCCCAGACCCAGAAAATTAAGCTCCATATGTACTCCCTAATAGGTGGCTCCTAGTACCAAACACACTTAGAGACACTCAAGGATAATTCTCTGTAATACCTACAGTAATTGCAAGGATTATGAACAGGAAGGATGGGGTAGGAGGACCACATCAGAAACAAGGAGAGAGGGGACCATGTTACAGCAGAGAAAATAGGCCACCATCAAGGACTGCAAGTAAGTAATGAGACATCTAGTTAAGTTCACAGACTTTCTTTCTTGATCATTTACAACTGATTGGGTATGATCTCACCAGAAGGGGAGGGCATATAGTCTGGCAGATAAAAAGTAACCATTTTGCAAATGGGTGATTGACCCTTGCCTCACTGCGGTTTCCTACTTTTATTACATCTACCCTTGAATGTGCTCTTATAATAAGACTCCAGTTTAACAGCTTTTGTCTCTGGCCAGGGGGTGACATACAGTGCCCATCAGGATGGAGTGAAGGGCATTGCAGGAGCAGCAAAACTGCAAAAGATAATCAACAAACCACAATCCAGAACTTCAGAGACTCTATATCAACCACCTAGAACTAGGCCAGACTAATCTCTCCCCATCCTGAAGCTCAGGGAAATTTGTGGAAGAGAGGGCGGTAAGAGTGTAAGAGCAAAAGGATGGGAGGAGCAATGATTTGTAAGATACTCCACACAAGTTAGGGCCAAAGCAATCATAATTGGACTTTGCATGCCCTGTGCAATGTCCAACACACTATTGACCTCACAAAGTCTAGCATATGCTAAAGGCACCAAGATCCTTGGAGGCAAGGGATTGACAGCCACAGAGTGTTCCTATGTTTAAGGGGAACACAGGAAAGGGTTCAGGGAAATGCCACTGGGTATGTCATCGGAGAGGAGGGCCCAGAGGAGAGTCAGGCATGCACAAGAAAGGACTCTCTGGGAATTGGGGCGGGAGGCACTGGGGGTTGGGGAGGGAGGGGTGAGGGGAGGGGGAGCAGAGGGTTCGGGGGGAGGAGGAGGGAGGGAGGGAACTGGTGTACCTATTAAGTTTGTATGAGCTGAAATAATAATAAAAAATGCTGTGAGACAGCACTCAAACACACACACACACACAAATAAAATCCTAAAATGGCACTAGGATCCTTGGAGGCAAGGGATAGACAGCCACAGTAGTGTTCCCATGCTTAAAGGGTACACAGGAAAGGGTTCTGGGAAATGCCACTGGGTCCTTGCACCTCATCGGAGAGGAGGACCCAGAAGAGAGTTTGTCATGCACATTAAAGGATGCTCCGGGGATGGGAGGGGGAGGCACTGGGGAATGGGGAGGGAGGGGAAAGGTGAGGGGGTACAGAGCGGTGGGAGGTTGGAGGGAGGAAGGGGACCGGTGTACCTGTTGTTTGTATGAGTGGAAATAAAAAAAAGAATGCAAATTTTTTGAATGGGAATTGATGAAGGATCTGAAGGAATTTTCTGCTTCTGCCCCTCAAAGCAAAGGTTCAAGAAAAAATTTGCCTAGCATAGAGATTTTTTTCCAAAGTCAGCACAGAGAAGCTGAATCAACTGTAATTACAGGGGGCCAATCTCCACCTGGAGGTTATAACAGAACTTGGAAAAGTCATCTACATGGTCCTGATTTTAGAGGCATCAACTACGCAAGAAAGAGAAAGTCATGAATCTCTCCTCCAAGGTTTCAGATAATGGCTGAATTCAGGCAGTATGCAACAAGATTGGAAATCCTCAAGTCTAGAAGTCCAAGAGGGTATTTTGTGCTATGGAGATAAAACCTGTGTTATGACTGAATTTCTATTTCAGCTTGACAGTTGCAGACTGTTTGGGGGAAGCTGTGGAATGTTAATGGATAGAATGGCCCCTGAACAAGTCTGCAGATACTTGATTGCTGTGGAGAACCCAGCCCATAAGTGGGTAGTACTTTCCAGTGGTGGACCAGATAATAGGAGGTGTAAGGAGGAGGGACTTGCTTTTCCCTTATCCTAGTGTTGACTTGCTGTGCAGTCCACTCTGCGTGCACATTGTTCACCTTTAGAGCATCTCACCTTCTTGGTTGCTGCTGCTGCCTCCATCCTTGGTTAACTTGAAGCTTCACCTTTTCCATCACATTGTTGCTGTTCCCATTGCTTTTGGAGTCTGGTCTCTAGGCCTTGCTGCTGTTCACTGTTCATCACCGATGTCAGAGCCCAGCTATTCTTCACCAATATCAGAATCCAGCATCTTCAACCCTCCAGAGGAGCAAAGGCTTGAGACCTTCTCAGGATCCTTTGGCTTTGAGGAACATTCTATCCAGGAAAGAGGCTAATGCTGGTGGGTACCTTGAAGGACACTATTTTTGTTGTGAGTTATTTTTTAATAAACTTATTTTTATATACTACATTCTGTAGATTATGTTTCTTCAGAGATCCCTGCCTAATACAACCTGGTTTGCTATTGAGAAGTGAATACGTTAGAGATGACAGAGCCAATATGGGGCATTTACCAAGGAAAACTATGCATCATAGAAGGAGTCAGCTCAAGAGAATGAGTGTTCTTTGGGCAGCTGTACTGCAGGAATGGAGTCAAAACCTTTGGAACTGAGATGATTTTAATAAGAAGTTCACCTGTTGGACTTGGAGCTACAGGATTTGGAGTTTGTCCTGAGGGATTTTTAGTCTTGTTATAGACTTGTCTTTCCTGGATTTGTCCACAATCAGCCTTTTGAAGTGAGAATGTCTATTCTTAGTGCCATTGTATGTTGGAAGTATGCAACTTGTGTTTTGACTTTACAAGAGTCTTTGGACTTTGGACTTTTGGACTGAATTTCAGACAACTGATGTCATTTATGGGACTTTTAAGGATAGACTGAGTATGGTTTACATAAAAAGATGGCAATGTGCCTGTGAGGGCCAGAGGTGAAATGTCATTATTTGAAATTTGAATTGTCCCCCATGGGCTCATGTATTTGAATCTTTAGTTGTCTGGGAAGGTCTTGGGACCTTCAGGAGGTGCAGCCTTGCTGGAGGAAGGGAAGTCACATGGGGTGGGCTTTGAGGTTGTTTAGCTCAGCCCTGCTTCTTTTACTTAGTCTGTGCTGGATGTTGGCAGTTTTCCTGCTCTCAGTCTCCATGATGTGCATGACTTGGGCTGCCTCTAAGCTTCTTACACCTGCCAAACCTTTTCCATTTTAATGGGTTGTATCTCTCCTCTGGAACCATAAGCTGAATAAATTTTCCCTTTCTCCTTTTAAGTTTTTTAAGTCTCAATCGTGTTTCACAACAGCAGAGAAGAGTAACTGATACAAGGCTTTTGCCATTTCCCTTGAAACTAACAGTAAGACCCTGTAACTGAAGACGAAACACATGTGGATCACAGGAGATAGACCAAAAGACACCACCTGGAACTGATCTGTAAACTTTCTGCTTACTGGATAGCTTACAAAGTATCAGACAGTACTACAAATTTCTTCCTTTTAACCAAAGGAACCTCACACAGTCGCTCTCTACCCAAAGAGATATCATCCCTATTGTGTTTGACAAAGAAGCCTTACCGTAACTTCCCCTTTCACCAAGGTGACATTAGTCTACTCTAGTTTTTGGTGCCAGATGCCAATCATGATACTCAGAGCCTGCAATGAAAGACACATGTCTTACATACAGCCACTAGAAATAGACTAGACCTGCCCTTCAAGCCCTAAATTGGCTGGCTGAACAGCATTGAGGAGGGGACAGAGTCAGGGAATGGCCACTCAGGCTGTGGGGAGAATGCTGACACTGCTGCTTGGTTTCCCACAGTTCGTGCAAGATGTAGACATTGTAAACTGTGAAAGAGAGTTAGAAGTCAAAGAGGAAGTATTGGAACCTTTATCTATTGCACAATGTGGTCAGGGTCTTTCACCTTCTTTCCAGGGTTATAGAGTACCTCCTGTCCTCCAAGTTGGTTACAGCTTTCTCTATGAAAAAGAGAACGAAAACCAAAACCTTAGAAAGGACAGTTCACCTTGTGTTGTGTAGGGACCACTCAAGCTCGAGATCTCCATTTCTTGAAGACAGATGCCAAGGGCATTTCTCAAAGTCTCAGTTGCAGTGTGCCTCCTATGCCAACCTATGCCAACATAGTTGTAGCCTGACTCCTGTTGACTTTGCTGCAAGCTGGAGGGATGGATCTTGTCCTGCTTGAATTGCAATCAAGGGCAGAGGTGATTTTTATGTGTTTCTTCCTGTTCTCTGGAAGCCATCCAGGCATTAATTAGCACAGAGCTTTATCATTGTAATTGTATCACCATGCTCCTAATCTATCAGAAGCCTGTTCTTTCCTCACAATGAACGGGGCCGTTAGGGCATATTAACATGTCTAAGGATTGGCAGGACTGTATTGTTGGAGGAGATCCTACCTGGTGTTGAACTTGCATGTGAAATTTGTCTGCCACTATTGACATCGCTCTGTACAGTGTACATATATCACACTCCTGTTTCATGGTATATAAGGAATTAGATTCCATAATGAACGACTTTGTTTTTAGCTTTTCCAAGATCCTCTCTTGACCCAGACTGATTCAATTCTTGCTGGCCCCACTCTAGTACCTATCAGGACTGCAAGGTGAGAGTGCAAGTCATGGAATCCCGCAGTGCTGGGGGTCAGAATTCAGAATATGAGCTCTTCTGGGTGCACTGGTGTAATAAATCTGAGTACTCCTACTCTCTGAATGGCCATTGTGCTTCCCACCCAATCTGATTCCCATAACAGTAACACTAAAGCTTCAAGCTATATATCAGGTGATTGAAGTGCTCCAGGCAAACATGGCCTTGGAGAGGCTGGCCACTGATGCCTTGAAGTCCCCTGGGAATGTTTCCCAGATTGCAGATGCCCAAACAGGCAGAAACTCCTCAGGAGCCCAGGGCATGGGGAGAGAAGTCCCATCAGCCTGGGACTAGATACCCAAGGTTTGGTAAGATAGAGACAAGGAAATAGCTGTAGATGTTTAGGAAGATGCTTGGGCACAGGGTAATGGCTAGAAGGTTGAACAAGAGGGATCTGGAGATCTCTAAGAATTCTAGAACATGGGACAGTGGCGAGGAAAAGGGTGGGCATGTGGGCACTTTGCAGTGCTCCATGCAGTTATGCTTGCCTCCCTGACAGGCTCTAGGTACCCTGGGCTCTGAGAATACAGGAGCAACCTGGAGTCTGTGGAACTAAGTGTGTGCGGATGATTTCACAGATCCAGACAGCCACCCATGGAATATACAGAACTGTGTGCTGTGCCCCCACATGGAAACTATCTTTCCATTCCATAATCTATCATGCTGATAGAGCTGATGCAAAGGTGGACCTGGGATGCACAGGGGGTCTTGCACACGTTCTCAGTCTACTTTGCTGGGTGATCACAAGTCCACTGGGTTTGGAATTTTACAGTTGGTTTTTTGGCTGGTATGAATGAATGACAGGATTGGGGAGAGGGCCTGAGCACAGGTCTACTGGATTTGCATCCCTGGGGGCTCCCAGGGATGATAGCATGGAGACCAGTGTGTGCTGTGAGGATCTCAGTGACTACGAACCACTAGCTCATGCCTTTTCTGTCTCCACCTCAACCTCAGCTGTGAGAGGATGTGGCCAACTCAGATGCTAGGTGTGTGATCTCTTTGGGAGGAAGGAGCTGGGTCTCTGAGCTCTCTGGACTTTAGGATCTGCCTAAAGAATAACATAGACCACCTCTACATTGTCTGCTTGCTTCCAGTTCTTCCAATCGATGTGGTCTGGCCTTATGTTTCCACAGATGTCTATATCCCTATTGGCCAATAACTAGACAAAAGAAAAAAAAATGGATATAAGCCCCTGCTCAGCTGTGCCTTCCCAGCTATTAGGCTGGCAGGAGAGTCTCCTCCTCCAGCAGTTTTACTGCTTTTCCTCACACTGGATTCAGCTGCCACCAAGCTTGCTAAATAAACTTCATAAAGTTCCTGATTCTAAATGCTGTTTCCTTGCTGAGCCTTGCTTAAGATATGATGTTGCAAATCTTTACATACTATCCTCCTCAGGTTACGTGGGTAACAAGATTAAGAGGTTATTAAGCTCTGACCAAAGGAAAAACTGCCATAGACATCCCCTTAATGAGATATGAACCTAAAATCCCAGAAACCCATCCCTCCATACGATAGCTTCCTATTCTTCCCTAGTAAGCCTGCCCACTGCTTTCTTAGTTCTCCCTCAAAAAAGCATAGTTTTTCTTTCTGTTTTCACTCATTTTTTGGTATAGTAGGCCTTGATATCATGGGTACTCACCCATTTTCAGAGGACACCTTCCCCATGCTGTGAATTCCTGCTATACCCAGTAATGGTCAAACCCTGAACCAGCATGTGCTGACACTTGGGACAGTCCCAGTCCCTGTGAAGACATTTGTCCCTGCCATTGCAACTGCAGGCAGACTTCCACTGCCAAGCATGGCAGCTTGTCTGACCTTCAACTTAACAGGTTGAGGTGCTCTTTTCCTGCTCGACATCCCTCTCCCTACAGCACTACTAAGATTTACGGCCTCAGCAATTCTGGTTGTTTTTCTCAAAGTTTAATAAAATTATTCCTAAAGTTCCTTCTGTGTCTGTTGGTAAATCCATTTAATCACAAGATGAAGCATTCACAAACATGAACACATTTCCCAGTAAAAAAAAAAAAAAAAACAAAAAAAAAAAACTAGAAATTCTTCCATTCAATGTTGAGACTTGTGTTCTTTCAGTAAGAGAACACATTTCACTTCAAAGTAAGAGATAGTGTCATGGTTTGAATGTAAGTTATTCCTCAAGTGTCATGGCTTGAATGTAAGTTGTTCCTCACAAGTTAGTTATCCCCACCCTGCCTTTTTGAGGAGTCTGCTCTTGCAGCTTGCAGCTTGCAACTTGCAATGATGGATGTGACCTAAGCCTCTTCTAGTTTCTGCTGCTTGCCATGCCTTTTCTGCCATAATGGACTGTATCTCCCCCTCTGGAACTTTAGATCAAATAAATCTCTACATTTTCCCCTTAAGTTGGTTGTATGAGTATTATCTCACAGCAACAGGAAAGAGCAACTGATACAGTTAATTCATTCTTCAGCCTTACCATGATTGACCTAGGAATGCAGATCTAGGTTACCCCAAATATCAGGGGCCAATATAATAGTATTTTTTAAAACTTTATTTAGTGTGTGTGTGTGTGTGTGTGTGTGTGTGTGTGCGCTAGACAATCTCCTGCAGGTTTGCTCTGGGCTTAACTCAACCATTAATTCAACCAATATAATAGCATTTTTTAAAACTTTATTTATTTTGTGTGTGTGTGTGTGTGTGTGTGTGTGTGTGTGTGTGTGTGTGCGTGCGTGCTAGACAATCTCCTGCAGGTTTGCTCTGGGCTTAACTAAACCATTAATTCTCTACAAATGTGCCCAGAGCTCAAACCCTCAACTGTCAAGTTGACACATGTGCCTAACTATGACACTCCACCCATTGTCAACTTGACACAGAAACATATTATTTTTAATTTGTAACCTTCACCTTGTCCCCACAGGTATTAAATTTATCTTAAAAATATAAATACATTTCATAGGCAGGAGATTGTGTAGCTGATGGGGAAGGCCCAGCTCATTCACGGTGGATGGGACTGGCCTGAACAGGTGAATAAAGCACTGAGAGTCAATTGAGGAAGTTGGCATCCTTCTGTACACTTGGGCAGACATGCTGGTCTGGCAAGTAAGAATCGTCCCTCTCTCAGCCATTGTGTAGAGATGATATGGCCAGTTCCCTTGGCCCTAGTGTGAGCTCTCCTGTCAAGCTGGATTGAGAACTGTAACCAGAATAAACCTCTTGTTCCCTTTAGCAGTTTGATGGTGATTTTATCAGCAACCATGCAGGCTAACTGCAACATCTGGTAAGGAAGGATTATCCCTCTATCAGCTGTTATATGGATATGGTACAGCCAGTTCCTTTGGCCCTGGTATTGGCGTGAGCTCTCCTGTCATGCTGGTCTAGGAACTATAACCAGCAATCATAAGAGAAAATTAAACCCCCTGTTCCCATAAGCTGTTTTGTCTGTTGTGAATTTGTCAGTAACCATGCAGGCTAAATACAACATAATGTGCCTGTGTACTAGCAGTTCCCCTACAGAACACATGCAAAGAATGGAATATGCGCACATCATTCCTTTTAAGTCCACATCCAAGGATGAAATGTGCACATGTACACCCAGTTCCCCTTAAGAATGCACCCCAAGGAGGGAATGTATGCATGCCTACAGGGTACACACCAAGTATGGAATGTGTACAAAAGGTTTTTTTAAAATCATTTATTGTATGTGTGTATCAGAGGACACTGTGTGTCCCTGTGGAGGACCAAAGATGACTTCCAGAATCATCCTGGATTGCTTCTACCTCCTTTTTGCTTCTCTCTGGGATTTCCCAGGCTTTACCCACCAAGGTCAGAATGCAATGTGTGCAGTTCCCCTAAGAGTCCACCCCAAGATTGCAGTGTGTGCTGTGGTTCCCTTTAGGATGCATACAAAGGATGCAAAATGTGCCTTTCCCCTCAAGGGCCTGTGCCAAGGATGGAATTTGTGTTGGGGCTCTAGCATGTGGTTAGGGAAGTTATGGGGGAAGGTAATTTTGGTGAGCTTTGGTGACCTTCACAGTTCTCTGGATTCTTTCTCCAGGGCTCCAATGTCATTTTGGGACCCTTTCTGAACTTTTCAAGGATGGCAAAGCCTACACCCAGGCTGACACCTTTTCTGCAGACCAGGGGGTGGGTCAGGGAAAAGTCCAGGGCACAAGATGTCACCTCACCCTCAAAGGCAGTCAAGGTCCTGCACAGCTGATCACATCCATGTCCTCACCTGACCTGGCCTGGGGACCCTCTGCTGCCTCAATCAGGTCACAAATAATTCAGCTGGTGTTGTGCTTGCAGTCATAGGCCTTCCAGGATTTTCACCTGGTGCTGGAAGTCCTTTTGTTCCTATGGTGGCCACTAGGTGGCAGTAGGCTCTTGCGACTTTCTCACCAGCCTTGGCCTGTGTTACATTTCCCTTGCATGGTTGCTGATAAATGACCATGGGAAGGCTTAAGGGAACAAAGGGTTTATTTCCTTAAGACAGTCTGGTTACAGTTCTCAGGCCAGCTTGAAGGGAAAGCACTCACCAACACCCGGGCGCAGGGAACTGGCCACACCATCACCACATAATAGCTGAGAGATAGACAATCCTTACTTGCCAGACCAGCATCCCTGGCCAAGTGAACAGAAGGATGCTGACTCTCTCGACCAGCTCTTCTGTGATTTATTCCAGGGCCTAGTCCCACCTACCATGGACTGGGCCTTCCCTATCAGCTAGACAATCTCTTGCAGGTTTGCTCTGGGCTTAACTCAACCATTAACTCTCTACAAATGTCCCCTGAGTCTCAAACCCTCAACAGTCAAGTTGACACCTGTGCTTAACTCTGACAGTCTGCTTACTTGCTCAGCTGCCACCTGAGACTTAAGTGGTCCACAGGTGGGAAATACTTAGTGCCAAGAATGGAATATGTGGGTCTGGTTCCTAGGACTAAAGGGCACACACTATTGTTGGAATGTTTGTGCTTCCCTTTGTGCCCAAAAAATGCAACGTGGGTGCCTGGTTCCCCTTAAGTGTGCACCCCAAGGATAAAATGTGTGACTTTTCCTTAGGGGTCATCCTAAGGATGGAATGTGTGCATGCTGTTTTCCTTAAAGGGATGGAATGTGTGTGGGTTCCCAAGGAAGAAGTATCTGTGAGACTATGAAAGGCACACCCCAAGGATAGAATGTGTGTTGTCCCCCTTAAAGGACAGATAACCCCAAGGATAGAATGTGTACACAAATTTCCTTTTAAGAAGGAGACCAAAGCATGGAATGTGTGCCTATGCACGGCTCCCCTAAAGAGCACATGCAAAAGATGAAAAGTGTATGTATGGTTCCCTCTGGGTCCCAATGATGCAATGTGTGCATGTGTTCCCCTAAGGGTGCTACCCAAAGAGGGAATGTATGCAAGAGGTTTCCCTTAAGGGTGTTCCTCAAAGATGGAATGTGTGTAGTTCACCTACCTCCCCCCAAAAGGGATATGTGCAAGAAAGAGGCTCCAAGTGCTTGTCTCTAGGACAGAATGTGTATGACTCCCCTTAAGGATAGGCCCCAAGAATGGAATGTGTGTGGTTCTCCTTAAAGGTGGGCCCAAGGATAGAATGTATGTGGTTCCCTTTTAGGGTGCACTCCAAGAACAGGATATGTGCACATACAGTTCCCCTTAAGGGTGTACTCCAAGGACGGAATATGTGTGGTTCCCTTTAAGGATGTGTCCCAAGGATGGCATGAGTACATTTCCCCTTAAGGGTACACCCCCAGTATAGAATGTGTAAAGTTCCCTCATAAGTGTGCACACTGATGTGGAATGTATACAGTTCCCCTTTAAGGCTTGTGGTGTCCTGGGCTCCATGGACTGGGACCCATCTGACCTCTACATGGATTGCAAGGACCCCAGACCTCCAAGCATTCAATTTCCTGTGCTTGAGTAGCCAATGGACTGACATGACAGTTCCTCAAGATCCTCTGTCCTGCAGACCGAGTCTCAGCTTCTCACCTTTTCACCTGAGCAATTGCACCATCACCCAGGCAAATGGAGGAGGCTAGAGAATTCTGCAGATGGAAGTTGACTGTAAAAATGAAGACCAAAGAATGTTTCCTTCTGTAGTGTTTCTGGGATAGTTGATGTGAATAACCAGAATAGATTATCAGTGTTAATCTCCCAAGGACATACAGGATACTAACGTCATCTGTGTGCATGTGCTCTGATGTTGTGTAACACTCTATCCTGAGATTTTTTTCTTTTCATCTACAAGTTCTGTCTGCCCTGCTGCCCAGCTGAGAATGCTTTTCATTGTCAAATGTTTTCGAACCTCTAAAGCACATTGTAGGACAGGGTGCTTTCTGCATGTAGATGTGTCTGCTGTGATTTGAATGTGAGCAGCTCCACACAGGTTCCTGTGCTTGAGTTCTCAACTGGTGTTAATATTTGGGAAGGGAGATGGAACTTTGCTGGAAGAAAGGGGTCACAAAGGGTTGGCTTTGAGAGTTAGTGGCCCTGTCCTGTTTTCTCACTTTTCTCTTGCTCTCTGCCTCCTAATGGCTGTAACGACTTGAACTAGCTTCCTGCTTCTGCCTGTTGTGCAGCCACAAAAGTATTCACCATACAGATAGCTCTCTTCATGAGTCAGCAGTGTGAGAAGTACTGAGTGGGAAAAAAGCAAGAAAAACCCACAGCCGCTATGTTCTCTAATATCAAAATAGAGCAATTTATTCAAGACACTGAATATGATCAATTGAATCTCTCTGGAAACAAATGAGCTACAACATACGAGGTGATTCTTTTGTTTTTTTCTCCAAGAATGTGAAGGGTGATGGGGCGCACAGGACAGAAAGGGGTCAGTGTTGCTTAATAGAATCTGGAAAATGTTGACAGAACCATGTCTGGCTGTACGTCTGACACAGACAATAAAAAACTGCAGAAGCCAGAATTCAAAACTTTAGTGAGCTGCGGAAGAAATATGTCTGCATCTAACAAGAAACGGGATGGAGAGAAAGAGTAGAAGGAAAGATTTCAAGAGGAAAAAAATGAATAACAGCAGATCATACATCTGACAAAGCACACCGCACTGAACTCTGACAAAGCACACCACACTGAACTCTGTGGTCTATCTGTGAGTCAGACGGATGGTATCTGAGGGGTGGGAGCTGAACCCTGTTGCGTCCATCTGGTCCTTTGGTCCCCAGCAGACATTATCATGAACATGCTGGGTGTGGCGAGCAATCACTTCCAGCTGGGCCACCCCAAGTGCAAAGATGGTATGTTGGCTGTCTGGCATACAAATGCTGGCCACTCTTCAAACAGCTGTGGGGTGGAGATGTTTCATGGGGCTGAACTTAAGGGGTTCGGGCTATATTCTGTGGCTTGGTCCCCTTGTGGACAGCACTCAGTGCTGGTGCACCTGGCAGTCCTCAGACTTCCTCTTGGCCTCACAAGTCCTTGACTACAACCTAACAGTTGTGACATTATTCAGATTCATCAAGGATTACAGCCAAGCCTTCTACCCATACCTATTACACCCTACACATCGTGTAGGTAACCCCTTCCATTCCCTCTACCCCCCAACCATCCCACAGTAGTGTGAGACTTGCCAAACTCAAGCTCTACCCCAACAACTGGCTTTTGACTGCTAAATCTTCTAGAGTGGATTTTTATTTTGGGAACAAAAGATGGGGTTTTAATATGGACCCTCCAAATCCTGCACCCCAAAGCTTATGCATTCTTGGGGCAGGAGATTTCATGTCTTATTCAGGGACACCTGCTATGGTCAAAATGACACTTAAGAATCCACAGAACTTTGGCTTTCACTGCTAAGTGTTGATGTGCCAGAGTCCAAACACACCATTCAACTCAAGAACACAGAGCTTGGTCTCTAGAGCTTGTGGAACTTACATGCCTAAGAAGGCTGATGGTCCCAGTGTTTTTTTGTGATGACCTTCTTGGCTATTTGACTATTGGCCCCTCAGGACGCCTCTGAATAACACCTGCCCCAGAAGCAGACTGCACACTGCCAGCTGACTCAGAGTGCCATAAACTTGGACGAAAGTCCCCTGGCCTTCTTGTGTTCACAGGACACCCAAGAGCAGAGACTCTTCTGGTGTACTGTATTGCTAATGCAAAAAACAGGTCATCGTTGAGTTTCGGCAAGAAGTGGACAAAGGTCATCTGATCCAAGAGTGGCAAAGTGTTAGGAACACAAAGCCTTATGTGATTCTTTAAATATTGTACAATAAAAAAGATTTTCAAAAAAGCTTTGCCCAAGTCTTATGCAAGAAAGACATGGTAGAGAGGGCAGAAATGAGGAGAGATGGTCTACCTAAGTCAGAATTCATCTCTGTGACTTAAAGTCTCCTTGGATGCCCACTTATTGTCATCTGGGTTCTTTGGGTCAGCTTTGCAAGAGTTACCAAGCACGCTTTTGAACACTCCATGTCTATAGCTTCATGGCTATGAGAAAGATGTTGCCGGCAGGTTTCACTGCTTGCTGAAGTGAACATGCACCAAACCACACACCATTCTTCTTTGCGCTAAACCAACGGGCTCTTCCCCATGGGCTGCAGAACAATCTCATAGTTCTTCCAGGGTTCCAGGGGTTTCCTAACTGCCTTGTGAAGCTGAAGAGAAAGGGGTGATTGATTACACGGTTCAGACTCTGCCTGAGTCTTCTGAATCTTTTAAATATGAATCACACAAAACTCTCTATGTCTGATGGCCATTTTAGGATTTTAAAATCGTTTTAACATAAAAATATTTTTTTCCAAAAATATTCCACTCTTTTTTTTTCTCTTATAAGTCATTTTTTTCTCCTGTAAAAAGTCCCCCTCCCTGCCTTCTTACATAAAGCACTTATTATGCTCTCAAAGTGCTCTTGGGACCTAAGATATGAAGCAACTATGAGAAAGGACAGTAAACAAAGGGGAGGGAGAGGGAGGTCGAATGCAGTCCCTCACAGATCTTTCTGGCATGTCCACGAGGGGAGGCAGGCTTCTTTCCTACAACATGACACCACACCAAACTGAGAACAACCATGGTGAGTGGGTAGGTAAGTGAAGGAGACAGGAAAGTAGGAAAGAAGGAACAAAAGTTTCCGTCTGAGGAGGAAACCCCACCCAGACCACAGAATTCCAGCAGATAGAAAAACCACCAAAGAAAGAAGGTTTTAGAAAATACAAAGTGTTGGGATTACAAACTTGCACATTTCATTGGTACAAACTGGCCTTTTGGAGAGTAACTGTAGTGTCCAAATTGATACTGGGGGGAGGGGGAACAGTATGAGGAAGGTTCCCCCATTGGTTTATCACAGCATTGTTTTCTTTTTCCTCTTTTTGTACTTCCTTTTTGGCACACCTTTTCACTCTTTCCCGTTCAGTCATCACAGTCCATTCTGGATGGAAACCAAACCACACACCATCTAACCGATGGCTTCATCCTCCCCTGGCTGAATGTGATAACCTGAAATTGTATGTCCCCCAGGGATACAAGTGTGTGTATGATTATTGTTTTTGTATTTGTTTGTTTTAAACTTCTGGATGGAGAGTATAGAAAAAAAATAGACTCCCATGGCCAGGTACAAGGTGAATTCCAAGTAAGCTCGAACACAAGTCAAGTTGCACAGTTTAGAGCTGACCGCTGGACAGGCACTGCGATCCCACATATTCACTGCTGGTCCGTTAGAATTCTTTTTATGTCTCGGCCTATCTCTGTTTACTTTCGCAGGTCTAAAACACAGACCTGGAAGGAAAGACAAAAGAGTCTGTTACTGTGAGAAATTAATACTAGGTGCCTTCAAAGCACATGTTGGCAAACTACAGGTTTGTGGTCAGAAACTACCTGTAAGAAGCTTAAGAGAGCTTTTGTGCCCTCCCTAATAAGATGCCAGTGCAAGCAAAGTAGTGGCATCCCAATGTGTACAGATATTGGCTAATGTCCCGGGAGGAGGGGGAGGGCCCGCAGAAGTATCACAGCTGAGCTCTGGAAAGTTCTACATGGGACAACAGAAGGCCATTTCCAGATGCAGTATCAAGGCAGATAGAAGCTTCCTTAACACCCCACAAATCAGTGCAGCACCTGCTGCATGAACTTGGGCTCTGCGAGATGAGGATGTCACATCCACATGAGGTGGAAATCCCCTCCAGGGCTGAGTTTCCCAACCAGGCACCTGCAAACCTGAGCGCCACTTACAGAGCCATCAGATGCACTGGCGCCCACTCTGTCTCCCCGAGCATTCCAGCATACTTCGAAGATGCCTCCCGTGCCTCGGTAGCTGTGGACCACATTGCCACTCTGCAAAGCAAAAGCCCCTGATCATCAGGGCAACTTCAAGGAACCCAGTATCTGATGGGGTAAATGGGGGGTACTCTTCCACACACACACATATCCCATCACAAAGACTTGTGAACACTCAAAAATTAATGCACCTTGCAGTGAACACTGATGTACATGGACGGAAACTGTGAGACTTGCTATGATGTTACTGTTGTGTGTGTTTCTTAGAAATTTCCTTCTGCTGCAGGTTATATCCCATTTCCAGTTTCTCTGATAGCATCTGAGCTTTACTGTGTGGTCTCCAACCTTAAATTAATCCAGCAGTGTCTGTCAATCCCCTGGCCAGGAGTCCATTCCACCACCCTCCAAAAAATTCTATCTACTTGGAGGTGTGCGAAAGAGAGGGGAGGAGATCTCTAAGGTCCTGGAAGCCCCCTTTCTCAGCCCATCTCTTCCCAGGGAAGATATAAACAGAAGCTATTTAAGTCAAACTTTCCTTTCCTCTCTATTCTGTGTTTATGCTTTTTCACTGTTTCTCTGAAGACTCTGATGGAGAAAGAGAAAACGAACCCATATTTGTAAGTAGTATTATAACTTCCTTCTTTCTGTCCCTCCTGTGGGGTTGGACCTGCCTCCTGGGCTGACTTCTTCTGCCCCATCCTGAGGTCCTGAGGTCCTGATCCATATCAAACAAAATCCTATCCTTCCTCCTGTCTGTTCCCCCAGAGTATATGAAGGAATGCAACCATTCTGCCCCATCAGCAATGAAAATTTAGCATATCTCATGAGTGTATTCAATGATTGAACACATTAGCATGTTATGAAGTTAAGACTCCATTCAGTTATGGACACATAACACATCTGAATTTGCTGAGCCTACAGTGTTGACTGAAGGACATAGGAGGTGCAAGAAGTCAAGAGTCCTTGACAGACTTGAACCCTCAGTTCAGTGACTTAAGGTATGTATCAGGAGAAGTCACTTACTCTAGAAGTCACCAACTACGTGTCATCTCCTATACTGTGTAGTAAATTCCTTGTTCATATATACATTTACTTATTGTAAATAAACATCCATTTATCATTATCACACTACTGTAAATATTAGTAAAATGTAATGAAAAATACATTCAGATAAATATTATAGTTTCTGTGAATTTGGAGAAGAATCTCAATAGTATGATAGGTGTTTTTGTTTTTTACATTTTATTTTCTTTCATGTATATGTATGCAAGTATTTGTGTGTGTGTGTGTGTGTGTGTGTGTGTGTGTGTGTGTGTGTGTGTGTGTATGTGTGTGTGTGAATGCAGCACACACTTGAGCATGTGCCTGTGAAGGTCTAAGGGTGTATCAGGATCATCCTTGATCACTGTTCCACTTTATTGTTATGAGCCTGGGTGTCTAATTAAACCCAGAGCACACCATTAAGACTAGTCTGGCTAGCCAGCTTGCTCTGGGGATTCCCGACCTCTGCTTACTAGGGCAAGAATTACAAGTAGGCTGCCACATTCACCCAGCATTATTAGTTGGGATCTGGGGATCCAAACTCAGGTTTCTTTGCTTGTGAGGCAAAGGCTTTAACCACTGAGTGATCTCCCAGCCTGATCCATGTTTTCATATTGATAAAATCAAGACAGGCTTTAAGATATTTCAAAATGGGTGATTCTCCCAGTTCTCTTCAATATGGAAAGGGTTTCAGAGAAAAAGGGTATATGTATGTGAGGACTGTTAAAGAACAATAGCAAATAACTTAAAAAATAAAGAACAGTAAAATATATGCATGCACTTTCACTATTTAAAAAAAAAGAGGGGGCGGCTGGAGAGATGGCTCAGGAGTTAAGACCCCACCTTGCAAGCAGGAGGTCCTGAGTTTGGATCCCAGGTCCCACATAAAAACACCAGCCTTACATTTCAGGCCCTGGTGAGCAGAGCCTGGGAAATTTCAGAGCGAAGCAAAAAAAGCAGGTAGAAGCAATCCAGGATGATTCCCAAAGTCACCCTTGGGCTTCCAAAGGGACGCACAATGCCCTCTGATGCACGCACATGCACGCGCATATACACACACATACAAACACACATATACATACAGAGCAAAATAAATGAATAATAAAAGGTTGTGTAACAGTTAATACTGTCACCTTGACAACTGGGCACAAGAGCCTGAGCTCAGTGGCCATGCTACAATCCAAACAGCCTGACCAAGTATCTCTATCACTGTGATGAGCACTATGAGCCATCCAAAGTCAATTTAAAAGGATGTGAGTCAGCTCTATGAACACACTAAGCTATTTTATGTAGATGACTTGAGTCCCTGTGGACTTTGGTATCAAATATGGGGGTGCTGTGCTCCCCCTCAGACACCAAGGGACACCTGTATTTCCATCTTGTTGGCCCTTCCAAAGTGAGGAAGAATTCCACTCTACATATAAATTAATCTTCATGGACAAGCTGCAACTTTTGACTGGCTTGTTTTTTTAAAACAAGGCATCACTACATGGCTCAGGCTGACATCTACTTCCTGCCTCGATCTTCCCAGTGCTAGGCTATGGTCACACTTAGGGCATGTACCTGAAAAGTCTGGAATCTCAGTGGACCCTTTCTATGTGGCTTGCTGTCTCCCTCCCCTGATGCAATGGGGTATGAACTTTGATGACCCTCATCCTTAAGGGCTGGGATGTAGCTTAGGGCAGAGTACTTGCCCTGCACCTGGAAGGCTCTGGGTATACTGTCAGTGCCACACACCAAACAAAAACTGACAAATGCAATACTTCCTCTCTTCCTCCCATGCTAGTTCTGTCTACTCGTAATCTTGCTATTCGAAAAACTTTTGTCACTTTGATATGAAAACGTTCCATGGAATAGCTAATGCAGTTGGTGTGGGTAGTAGGAAGCCACCCCTGGAGTTCCCCCTGGAAAACAGATGAAAGGCAGGTTTCTGAAGAACCATCTGACAGAATGTTTCCAGGGCAACTCAACTGACTCTCTCTTTCCTGTAAGCATGAAGCAGGGAGGAAGTTCCAAGCAGGGACTTGGGAAAAAGCAACTGATGCCCACATGGTGGGGAAAAAAAGAACTAATTTCTTAGGGTTGTCCTCTGATCTCCATCTGTGTATTATGGCATGCATGCATACATACATGCATGCATGCATGCACCTTCTCTCAATCTTTTTCTCTCTCCTGTGTGTGTGTGTGTGTGTGTGTGTGTGTGTGTGTGTGTGTGTGTGTGTCTGTCTGTCTGTCTGTCTCTGTCTCTCCCAAACAAAGAAATACATGAGAGAACATTTTCCAAGATGAATACCAGAGAATCAAAGCACCGAGTCAAATTGTCAAGAGTCTTCAAAGACACTCTAAGTATTAGATTAGGAAGACTCCATGCACCTGAGGCACACACAGCAGATTGTACAGGATCAGGGCTCTAGCCAGGGTGTCCCCCTGCTCACACTCTGAGATAACACACCGTCAGCCCAGGCTCTGAACACATGCCTACCCCGGGCACTGCTTTGAGGAAGAACTCAGATATAGGGTTTGAGAGATTACCTGTGTATTCCAGATATGAACACACTTGTCAAAGGACCCGCTGGCCAAATATTTCCCATCAGGGCTGAATGCTACACTGTAGACAGGCTCCTGATGTTTGGTCAATGTGTGAATGCAAACGCCCCGCTCCACATCCCACAGTCGAACCGTAGAATCAAATGAAGCACTAGGAACAGAGAAAAAACAACCAGAGAACAGATGTTGGTTTTTAAACATTTCTTTCTTTTTCATATATGTGTGTAGAGGGGTGTGTTTGTGTGTATGTGTTTTGCATTTGGGTGGGTATATGTATGCTAGTGAAGTTGGGTGTATGTGACTATGGAGGCCCAACAGTAATACCAAGAATTATTCATGATCATTCTTCTACCTTACTGTTGTGAGTCTGGGTCTCTAATTAAACCCAGAGCATGCCATTAGGGTTAGTCTAGCTAGCCAGCTTGCTCTAGGGATTCCCAGACTCTGCCTCCAAGGGCTAGAATCATGGGTGGGCTGCCACACCCATCTGGCATGTTTAAGTGAGATCTGGGATCTGAACTCAGGTCCTTGCTTCAAGGCAAGAGCTTTAACCTCTGAGCCTTCTCCTGGCCCCTTTGAAAACACTTCTATAACACAGATCCCAGAATGATTATCTTTGTATTACAACAAAAATGAAGTTGACTTTTCTTATTTCAAAAAACAAGATCTTACTGCATATTTTGTTTCTCCACTTAAACAGTGTCTATGAGTGACATGGGACATGCATAAAGTTTTATAGAAACACTATTATCATTTACAATCTTAATGACTAAATGCATCCAGCTACTATTGAAAAAAAATCGGGAATCAGCAAAGACAGTTTGGAGTAAGGAAATTTAAGCTCCTATGAATCAAAACACAGACTGTTACAGTTACTCTTATCTGTTGTTGTGAGACATCATTCAGACTCAAGCAATATAAGGGAAGAATAAGGAAATTTATTTGGATTGTGGTTCTAAAGGGGATATAGACCACTGTGGCAGAAAAGGCATAGACGGCGGCAGAAGCTGTGGATGGCTCAGGTCACCTCAGCCATCATGGAGGCAGCAAGTAGCGAACTGCAAAAACAGACTGCTAGCAGAAGCGGGGCTGGGCTCCACAATCTGCCCCGTGACTTCCTCCAGCAAAGCTGCACCTCCTAAACATAACATCAGCTAAGGCTGCAAACACACGAGCCTGTGAGGAACAACTCACATTCAAATCATGACACAGACGCTCATACATGCACATTCAGGTTGGCATGACCTACAACATCTAGTTATTCTCAGATATAAAAAACCATGCCTCCCAAAGCTGCTGTCTGACCTTCCTGATCTTTACAGGGACCCACAAGGCACAGTGCACCCCTTCATATTGTGCAGTACAAGGACAGTGTGTGTTGGATCTTCTAGGGCACCACGTGATACAAAAAGCATTTTCCTAGCCATTAAAATTTGACTACTGTGTGCACCATTCCATCCAAGGAATTCAAGTGGGCTTTTTGGTAATGAAGTAAGTAAGACAGTTACAGCCTATGGGTTCTTCCAGTTCAGCCACTTAGGAAACACAGAGGCTCGTGTATTTCAGGAGAGTGCTTCACCAACAAGCTCTACCTTCAACTCCCTCATTTCCAGTAGCAACAGTCCTAGTGTGTGTACACCACTGTAACATGACTGCTGCCCCTTGTTCCACTAGAAATTGTTTGTTTGGTCATGAATTTATTGGCAGCAATGTGGAGTAACTGTGACATCCCTAGATAACCACTCTTCCCAGTTCTGGTTTTTGACTCACTGGCTGCTCCAATCTGTGGAATCTGGCCACATGGCAGGGGCAGTAATCATTTATTTTCTACTTAAAATGCTACCACCACAACTCTGAATGGAATCTCATGAACTGAGTTCAAGACTGCTGGTATACACTTGCCATCTTCTATCTTTGCCTTAAAGACTTCTGTCAAGACAAATTATGAGAAGCCAGGACACAGTTACAATAATCCTTTCCTCATACTGAGCCTCAATGGGGCTGGCCGCCTGCCCTTACCTTGCTAACATGATGTTGGAGTTGGGGTTGCTGGTGGCTGGTCCTGTGGGACTCCACTTGATGGTGTAGATCTCTTTGCTGTGAGCTTGAAGGTCGTGGACACATGTGTCCTGCTTCATACTCCAAATCTGGAAGAGGTGTTGGCCACGGTGTAAGCTAACCCTGTATCCACAACCTCAAGTGGCTCAATGCCATTCATGCTGGGAGCACTCTTGAGGTAGCTCGCCTGGGAAACACTCAAGTCAGCAATATGAGTGTGCCCACCAGGCACATGGACAGGCAGCTCTGCTTCAGGAAGTACCAATGCAGAGAATGAAGTCAAGTCTACAGGACATAAGAGGTTTAGGGTTCACAGCAGGACTCATGCCTGGATAGTAAGAAATTTAGTTCAACATCAGCCAATATTACACAAGAGGAGAAAATATGAAAATAACTCAGAGGGCTAAGGCGTGGGAGGCCTGTGTGGAGTACAGGGGCTTGGTGAAGATTAAATGTCCCAACCCCTTCAGATGCCACCTTTACCTTTTAATTTTTTAATTTATTTTACATGTGTGGGCGTGTATGCACATGTATATGAGTGACAAGAGGGCACTTGAGTGTGTGTGCCAGTGGAGGTGCAAAGGGTCATCAGGAATCATCCTAGATTGCTTTGCTCTGGGGTTTCCCAGGCTCTGTCTTCCAGGGTCAGAATCACAGGCTGCCATCATTTTTATGTGGGATCTGGGGAACCAAACTCAGCTCCTTTTGCTTTTGAGGCAAAAGCTTTAACCACTGAGACATCTCCCCAGCCAACCATGTTTACCTTTAATGTCATGTCATCAGAGCAGGAGGCCAGCAACATTCCAGAAGGGTCCCATTTAATGGCATTGACCTCATTCTGCAAGAGAACACAGAGTTTCACGAAGAAATCAAAAGAGTGCATGTAGGTAAGGTGGCCATCTGCCAGAGGGCAGCATTATCAGTTCTACAAAAGGCCTTAGGATTTCCCCCCATATCAAACACATTTGTTTTCTTCACACATAGACACATAGGATCACACAGTCCCAGCACGCACACACTTACCCATATTTCTTCCAGAAAAGAAATTCTTACCAGGAAGGAAGCCAAATGATGAATTGACATACAAACAAAGATAACTAAGCCAGTTGCTTTTTTTTTTTTTTAGATGGTTTCACTATGGAGCCCAGGCTAGGTGAGAGGGATATATCCCAGGCTGGTCTGAAACTCAGATCTTCCTGTCTCAGTCTCTTTAGTTGGAACTATAGGCATTTTTTACAGGCTTGTTTGAAGAACTGGACTTAACACACAGGGCCATTGAGATGGCTTAGTGGGTAAGGATTTTGCATGCAAATCTGGAAACCCACATATGGAAGGAAAGGACCAACTTCTTAAAACAAAGAAACGACATTCTCCACCAGAACAAAGAGCCAGGTATATAATACAGCTGAGTCTGACAGAGTAGTTCAGTGAATCAAACAGAGCAGTAAGAAAGATGCAGGCAGTCATGGAGACCAGGAAACACTGAGGCTGGTAGAGGGAAACGAAGGGAAGGGAGGGAGGGAGAGGCAGTGCTCAGGAGAGCAGTGGCTTAAAGAGCAAGTGGGCAGAAAGAAAATGGGAGTGCAAGTGCCACTGAAGGGCTTCCCTGCTGCTATAACCACCTCTGTCTCTTTTACGCCCATTGTCTTAACATCATGGTTTGAATATGAGTTGTCCTCCACAAGCTCATTAATATTTGGGAAAGTCATGACATGTTTAGGAGATGGAGTCTTGTGGGAGGAAGACAAGTCAAAGAGGTTGGCCCTTGAGGTTGGGTAGCCTTGCCACGCTTCCTCTTGCAGTCTGCTGCTCGTTTTTTCTGCCTCCATGATGAATGGACATGACCGGAGTAGCTTCCAGTTTCTTCCAGTCAGCCATGCCTTTGGCACCATAATGGACTATATCTCTCCTCTGGAAACAGCAAGTCACATAAATCTTCCTTTCTCCCCTTTAAGTTTCTTAAGTCTGATTGTTTTTCCACAGCAGCAGAAAGGAGAAACTATAACACTTGTTTAACACATAACTTCACAGATACAATTACTTTCT